>PNEQ01089491.1:130237-214854 GCA_003012365.1 Medauroidea extradentata | reverse complement strand
TACACAAAATTTAAATGTTGCAGTATGTTTACTAATTTTTGAGTTTTTCATCACATTGCTTTCGTTGGCATTCTTTTCTGTGTGTTCTAAAACCCTAGGATAACTCATCCCCCTACAGCCCTTGAGCAAACATTTCTGTTATCAAAATATACACTACAGGAAAGTAGGCTGATTAGTTCTGTATAGATCTACTTGTTGTCAATTTGTATAATGTACTTAGCCTGACAATCCCATACCGTAACCCCGGGGCGGAGGAGTGAATTTGGGACATTTTTTTAGTAATGTATTTTATAGTATCGGTCAACTGTAATAAATATTAATTAAATGTAATTTGTCAGATTATTGCAAGGAAATTATAGCAAGTAAGTTTCTTGATTCACGATTACCATACATGTGGAAAAGTCATTTTCCGTAATGTCCCGTAGTAACCCCATGTTTCCAATCACCGCCACTTACGGTGTACTATTAAAATAAAATAAATGTTGATACAGGGAAATACAGTAATTTTTCCAGTCTTGAAGTACGAAACATGTTACTATCAGCGTGAGATAGAAACACTAATACAATTTTAAATCATTCTTATGGTACAAGGTCATTTATATATTCAATGTAAAAAAATGTTTGTATTTTCACAAAAAAAAACCTTGGAAACCCAGTTGCCAATGGAATTCCTTGTAAAACTACAATGGTTATCCTTGTAATAAAATACAAAGTATATCTTTGTAAAATTACAAGGACTAGCCTTGTAGCTGTACTTTCAATAAGGAAAAAAAATAAATTTAAATGTTAATTGTACTGCATAAGTAATACGGAACTTATTTATCAAATAACTTGAGAATAAAGGACATATACATGAATATATTTTGGAAAAAAACCTCGGGAGGTGCCAGGTTTCGAACCACTATCCCCACACTTAGCTTTTACACACCTTACCTTTTTTTTTTTAACGCTTGGTGCAGTGGCGATGCGGAAGCTTCCGCATCATCACTGCACCAAATATTCCCCCCTTTAATGTGACTTAATTCGAGTGACCCCAGTACTTTTCGTGAGACAATTTGCATAGTGACAATTATTGAGACCCAAATGGACAAACACTAATTTACACCCAGCCAGACCTGGGAATCGCACCCAGAACCCCCCGTACCAAAGCCGGCCGCTCAACCAACTGAGCCAAGAGGGGTCGGCTACACCCTTAGACCACTTTGACTTCTGTATCGGTAAGACTTTATTTATATACATTCAATGTATAGTTCAGTAATAATTCTTTCTTTCAAATGACACATTTAATGTACCAATTCACTTTGTTCCGGAAAAATACTTTTCAGAGGTTGTGATCCTTGCATAAGTAATTTCCGACGAACTTGCGATTTTTGTAGACTACACATTTTTTTGTAACAAAATTCGATTAACATTATAAACTTATAATTTTATAAGGAACATTTTTCAACATTTACAGAAGTTTGTACAACTACGAAGAAGTCTCTGGTCATATTTTACAAAAGAATTTACAGTGCAGGAACGGTCGGCATAGGTTTACCTTTGTAAACTTCATAAACTAACGGTTTTACAAAGAAAACCTATGCATTTTACAAGGATTTGTAAAAGTACAAAGAAAATCCTACAAAATTTTTTTAGAGTGTTTAGAAACCAAGTGTCTCATATTAGAAGTTGTGGGAGCACGTCTTAACGTGCAAAACCAATTATAATAAATTCGTATAATTCTTGTAAATATTTAAAATTTTAACTTACCAAATAAATAACTGGAAGTCCACGTTGGTACCCTTAAATCAATTTGTAACCAACCCACGTGAAAAACTAAACTGCCCAAAGAGCAATGCTTTATTGAAGAATGAGGAACGCAACATCAGGCACATGGAATCACAGAGGTATCGCGTTTTAACTAGTCTCGTATTTTTATTGTGGCTTTCTTTCATTGTTTTTGTACAATATTTGCTGCTAATAATTATTCTGACTACATACCTAAACTTAAGGCTGCGTACCACAACAGAAGATTCCTAGGAATATTCAATGTAGCCTAGCATTGCCAACTATGTGAATGGTCCAATGGAAGGTTTAGCAGAGTACTAACGGAATTAACGGGAGTGTTAGTAATAGACTGAGGGCAATATTCCATGCAGTATTTGCTACAAAATGAGAATTTTGATATATTTATATGGTATAAGTGATGTTCTAGTGAAGATGTGTCATTTAACTCAACTTTTTTTTTTTAAGAAAAGTGGAACATTTATCGTAGAAGCCATCACTATTAAGGCACCCGCCTGATGGCCGTGTGTTAGTGTGAGTGAGGCACGACTCCAAGGGCGATGTTGACCGGCTCATCTGGCGTGGTATCGCCTCTACCGCAAGCTACTGAAAACGCGTGCAGTGGTATCGTAGGACACTCGCCTGACTGACACTTCCAGTGGTGACCCCATCTTTTTATTGCTGGAAACTTCTAAGTAAAATCCAATACACCTCTCTATTGTAGTTTCACAAGAATCCCTTCAGCAGTTGTTTAGCTATAATAGACTGAAAAAGCCATTTTTAGCCATTTTGAGGTGCTCTGAAATGTTCTTTCTAATTAACGTGATGTTTTAAAACTACTATTCTGAGGTCGTTTGAAGTGTTTGTTCTTTTCGTAAATGCACACATTAGAAACATGTTTAGTAGTTTCTTAGATAAAAGCGTTCAGCTAGCACGCTGCAACGCTGGCTACAAGGCAGGCAGGTGGGCGCCTTAAGTAAAAACAATGAATACATAATTGAAATATATACATCCTGGACATATTTTCTAAGGTTTTCATATAGTGTTATTATATTACGATATGTTATATCGGGGGGTGTTTTAAAATAATTTTTTTTTAAATTATTTTCCTATTTACGTAGCGGTGCAATGGGTATCGTCTGATAGTCTTTTTTTCAGAGAATCCCAGTAAACGCCTATATGTTGGCCCGTGGCAAAGTTGTGGAAGCTACTAGATGTTGGTCTAAACATTACATATTACGACGCTAACGTAAGGAGCACGATGTTAACTCAATTACGCCTACTCCTTTTTCGAGCTTCTTTTCCGAAAACCCAAACGTGAGCATATACAAAAAGTTACCCTCTTCTGTCCCAAGAAATAGTTTTTAACGTGTAAGAAATACGTTCACGACAAAGAACCGCGTGGTTTAACTATGTAATTTAAAAATACGATTTAAAGTAATTTACCGAAACTTATTTTTCTACAAGAATTAAGTACACTATAGAAACTTTTTAAAAATATCTGAGAGGCAATTTTATGATATATATTTTCCGTTTGGGTTCAACGAAATAATTTTCGTAAATGGAGTAGAATCAGTGGCGGCTCGTGGTTTGTTGTCAGGTGGGGCTGCAGATAGTGGGAACTATTCACTCTTGACGAACGTGCCGTAGAAAAAAACGACCATGAAATATTTGCCGGCTACTAGATATTTTGTGACCACTCAGTAGTAAGGGGCACCTGCACATCAGCGTGTCAGTGGCTGTAGAGTCAACCAGCGCACAATCATGTACAGCTCTTGGCAACTTCAGCCCTACTTGGCAACAACCCACGAGCCACCACCGTGTAGAAGTAAGATATCAAGGACTAAATATACATTAATGAACGTTTATAATATTTATTAATTTCCTTCCAAACATTCTAGATAGAATGAGGTCATTCGAGTATAGGCAACATTCCTTTGTGTGATCGGAAGATAGTGTAGATGAATGAAATTCCTAACAGGTCTGAGTAGTAGGAGAAAGGCAAACTGGGTGTATATAGTAAATATATGTAGGGTGCTAAGAAGGTGGGTGGAGGGTGGCAGAGCGAAGCCAGATGCCAAGCAAAGATGACAGAAAAATAAACACAAGTTGTTGGAAGAGGAGGGAAGTACACCGAGAGATGAGTTCGCCAACAGTAAGCGAGTTTCCTCGAAGTTATAATTAAATATGTTATTTGTTACGTGAAGGAATTTTCATATTTAGTACATACTGCCCAGCTACGGCATTGCCTCCGTGCAATTTTTCTAAGGTAAACTTAAGACGATAGCTTATCGAGTTAATGAGATATATAAAGGACATGGCGAAAAAAAAAACTTAGTCTCTTCATCCTCAAAACGTAACGAAGCCTTGCCAGGTTTAATAAATTGAGTATGTAGGTGAAAATACATATAGCCCCGTTTCAATCCTTCGCGAGTGCCTCCACTACAAGGGGAAAACGCCTTTAAATTTTCGAGTTACATGAAAGAAATTAAGTCTTGTGTAAAACGCATAAATGTGTGTTAAATTTTAGTAGTTACAAAGAGTAAGTTTACAGCTACAATATATATTGTGTGCATTTGCGTTCTTATAGTCTGTTCACTTTGAGCTGAGCACTCAGCAGAACTTGTAATTAATTAAAAATATGTTTTACGGAGCCCAACGGTTGTTCACTTTTACGAGTGCTGAAACGTTTACACTGGTGTTATTTACATGAATGTTTTCATATTAAAAAATCGTAAAGAAGAATGCATACCAACTGAAAGAAAACTTAATGAAGTACTCAATTAATCGTGAACGGCCTATATCATACTACAATAATATAAACTGTAGAGTCATTTATCCTAGTGTTTTAGTTTTTTGTGTTACCGTTGTTGTTTAAACGCTGACGCATCAGTCAGATCTTAAATGTTATGAAAAGTAATTTCACAACTATAATTAAACTAGCTGGCCAACTGCGGCTTTGCCCGCATGAAATTATGTAATGTAAACAGTAACTCTGGATAAAATATGTGATGAAGGCATTTAACAGCTAGTGTACTCAATAATAGTGAATTATAAATTGTTTTAGCTCAGTGTAAAGAGCGCGCGCAATGCTGGTATGATGTCATAGTAATTCCCATCGCAAAATCTTGCACGGGATACGAACCCGTAACCCAACCCCTCCCACACCACAACATTTATACAATACCTGAGTGAATGCTTAAAGGCAGCCCGTGATAATAGTTTCGTATGTACAGACTACAGTCAAAAGAGGTTTTTATTTATGAGTAGGTTTGCAAAAAGAAATAACTGTTGAATTATTTCACCGCGATCTTTCTCTTTTTTCTGGAGACTGCATCATTTTACTGTTTTTCACATCCATAATTTTCAAATGTCATAAAATCCTGAATTTCCTTTGTAGATATTTACATAAGCTGCATTATTATAAAAAAATCATCTCCATGTCTCAAAGGGTATAAGCGGTACAGATGATTATTTGAAAACATTTTTTTTAACAGCTTTCAAGGACGAATTTCGAAAAAATACTGTAATAACTCTTTGATATTTATGTAAGATTTTTTAAAAACAAAAACCATTTCAATATTTCCTCTGGTTCAGGAGATATGTAGGATTAATTAATAACACATACAATTTTTAAAGAGCTTTCAAGGACGACTTTCGAAAAATTCTAAAAATACTCATTATATGTTTACTTAAGAAATATTTTAATGAAAAAATCACCTCACTATCTGAAATGGTTGAGGAAAAATCACGGATTAATGAAAAACACATTTTACGGCTTTTCAGTTTTTTTTTTTTTTTTTTTTTTGTTTCGCAAAATCTAAATATTCGCCTGTATGTATGTATTTCCTCGGGCAATATTATGAGGTTAAAAAATTTATGATAGCTTTCCCGGTTAATGAGACATCAGATATTCTTTGAAAACACATTTCACCCCTTTTTACCTCCTTAATTACAGAATTTCAAAAATCCATTCTTAGAGGGTCCTATAGGCCAAGGGGAAGCTTCATTCGATATTTCATGGTTCTAGGTCCAGCGGTTTGCGCTGTGCGTTGATGAGTGTGTGAGTGAGTGCGTCAGGACACTTAATTTTATATATCAATATTGTATAAATTTGCATTCACATCTTCAAGAGGAAAACAGTGGTTAGGAGGATATTTCCAGCTCGTGTCTGTGAAATTTTCTAATTCTCAATGTAATTCGTAAGTGAAGATTGGTTTTGAAAAGTGCGTATCTTAATTAACAATGGCTTAAATACTGCCCGCGTTACAACGTACTACATACATTATTTCGTGAGTTTTAGGGTAAGTATTGTAAGCGTAGGCACAAAAAAATTGGCGCACAAGTTTCTGTTGTAATGGTTAGATTAAATAAGTTAAATAATTACAACTGTAAAAGTTGTGAGGAGGCAAGTTGCCAATTTTTTTTTTTTTGTAAGTTAAAAGAGTTTTCAGAATCTCATGAAATTTAAATTGCTGTTTTGTAATATTTTATTTTTGCGGTTAATAAATATAAAGTACATATACCACACGGCAATAGTATAAGAATTTAAAGCAAAAAAAGGGGGAAAAAATGTATTGAGTTCCAGGTTAGATTTCAAATCCGAACCCTTGCGTAAATATCAACAACAAAGTTTAATACTACATAATCCATAGGTAGCAGTCGGTATTTTACTTGTGGTAAGAAATTCGGATCGTTATCGATAAGATCGTAAGTTAGATTCGCAGTAGAAATTTGAAAATTTTTGAGTTGGTTGGCGATTATGAAAAAGCACACTAAATAGTATACCTGTAGAATATAAAAATAATAGATGAAGACATCTATAAGAAATACTACTTTTTACATCTGCACTTTAAATGTACAACAGTGACGATATATTTTTATCTGACGGAACGTGTAATTTGGCACAAGCATCATATGGAAATAGCGAATCTGTTGCATGGGTATGTAGAAATATAATTGGTAATTTTTACCGTCATCAATTGTAAAAATAAAATTTCAATAATAGTGATAAAACACTCTTAAGTAGGTGCAAACACTGCTGCCGTACACAGTATTTGTAAAGTTACACAAACAATTTTTTACAGTTTCCGTAGGATAATACCAATGCCGTTCTTCGTCGCTATGCCTTACACCGGATTCAAACCATTAACTTCTACCAGTGTTCCAAACAACTACGTCAAAATAGGGCGTCAGAATTCGTAAGCAATAAAATATTTGTATGCAGGCCTGTGCCTCAAGAGGTATACGTATGAACAGGACAACAAAAAGTAACAACATTTTTATTATTTTTCCGTGGTCATACCTGATTTTCGATGGCAAGTAATTAATGTAAGTGGCATAATGTGCAAAATACTGCAAATGCCTGAATATTAAGTCTACTGTTTTACAAATGACGGTTGCAACAGCTGGAAAGATTCACGATTAAAACATACATATTTTCAGCCTATTTTTGAAGGAGATAAAAACTAGCGAAACCACTTTTCCATGTGTGTTTTCGGTGTGTGTGTCTGTTTGATTGTTCGTGCGCGCGTGCATGCGTCCCTAAAAACGTTTGAACTCTGACTGATTGCCATAAAGCTTGGTATACATAAAGTACGTAGCAAGGTGACATGACTTAGGTATTTGGTTAAATCTGTGGTATTACTTTTAAAATGGTGGTCATTCGAACGTTTTTGATTACTCAGTTACACGTGGAATCATTTTAGAGAATTTTATTAAACTGAGTACACATATTAAACTGAAAAGTATGTACTGACTTTAATGTATTTTGTTCGTTCGGCGTTAAAAGTTTGGATAGTACAGTCTTTCGAATAGGTTCCGATTTACCAAATATCATTTAATTTGGTACTCATATGGTTTTGGTTGGGTCAACCTATTTTTATGTTTTATGAAGTGTTTATTTTCAAAATATTGGCTATTTGAATATTAGGGTTAAGTATTATATATTTGGAACCCTTAACTACGTAAATTAACAATTATTTAAAAACATTCTTCTCATAATCTTTTATTTTAGATGGATTTTTATGGCTACCATTTTGTAATGTAGCAATTAGTGACTAAAATTGGTATTTTACATAAGTTTAGACAGCTACAAGAACGATTGTTAAGAATTTGATTATTTTGACGATTTAGCATCGAACAGTACATTTAATTAGTTTTTTTTGTTGCAGGGTCCATGATACAATTGAACAAATAAATAAATATTTTAATATTTCCAAACGTGTGCAACCGATGGTAATTTTCTGGGCCACTCTGGTGTCACGTTGACCAAAGTAGACTGTTAGTTATACTAGTAACATTTTTGTCTTGTGAATATTACAAGAACTTTAGTTTCATTTACAGTCTTACGTTTGGCAACAAAACTTAGTATAACTTTATGCACGAACGCCATTTATTGAGTCCATTAAAGTACTTCTGAGAAAATCTGGCGTGATAATGTACAGCGGCGGGAAGAATAAACTAACTAAGTCTTTGAAATAGTTACGTTAAATATTTATGCAAGCTTTCAAGTAGTAATACATCATCTTTAACCTCAGTCAGTTAACCTTGCACGTACTCTATGAAATACCGGGAAGCAGTAAGAGGGAACGTAAATAAACTGTGCCATTTAAAGGCAGGTTGGCGAAGCAGCAAGTGAAAACTAAACCAAAGGTTCTCTCTCACTCACACACACTCTCTCTCTCTCACACACACACACGCACACACACACATTACCTTGCTGAATGACAAATTTCGAAGTTCCGCGTCACCCGGCCTCCTCATCTCCAAACTTCACGTTTAAGTTGGCGCGCTCGTATGCATGAAGAAATACAAATAGCCTGTTATGATTGCGTTCCTTCTGCCTTGCGTGCCTTCTCTGCCTCCACCCACTCTCTCTCCCAGTCTTCCCATCCCATACCAGAGCCACAGCACTCATTCGCTGCTGGCAGTCTTGTCGGAGTTTCTCCGCTACAAAGGAAAAAGCTGCTTAGAAAGTTTGCACTCTTCTAAGCCTCCCCTACAGTACATGCCATCTTCAGAACTCGGATCCATGCCTCGTTGAGGACAATGCTTCAGCTTCTACACGGTAAAATAATACCTTTCTTCTTTTCTCCTTTCATTCTCATCTCACTCTTGTATTGTATTATACTACGGAAGCACCGAGGTCCACTTCCCATATGTATTTCTCGTTGAAATTCAAATGTTATGACCATACATTAAGTGTTTAAAAAGAGCCCGTATAGTGTTACACGTTTGCAGAAAAGTATCTTTATTTTGGTACCGCGAGATATTTTTTTACGGAAAAATACACAGAATTGGGATAGTTTATTTTGCCGACCAACTTAATAATCTGGCCGTGAAATGTTTCACATGTGTGGTAAATAATGCAATTTAAAGCGGTTTTTCAACACTGAAAAACAGATGAATATACGTGAATCATCTGTAAAAGTTAATCGCTGATAAAAGAAGCTTATATTTTGCAAAAGGCTTTGAAGAGCAGTTGTAAATATATATCAATGTACACTTAAAAGAATTTTGAATTTAGTAAAATAAATAATTTAGTACCTTGAATACATACTATAAAAGGTCCCTTACAATTTATCTGTACCGCCTTTATTACAAATATATTTTAGGGTAAACTACTAACACTGAATTTCAGTTTTACTTTACAACTACTCATAAAAGCTTATATTTATAAATTCGCCTTAAGACGTTATGTTTGGATAATTCGAATACCTTAAAAAAGTACGTAAAATCACGCAAACGAGCAAATGCCATAAAATCGTAATATTTTCTGGAGGAAAATATGGACCCCGAAGGATGTTATGGACGGTGTTATGACATAAACATTTTAATTATAATTTTTTTTTGTAATCTGGCTAAATTTTATTTCAACTACTCTGCCAATTTATTTGATACAAATTATGTGAGCTCTTTGCATGCACCAGACTATATAATTCTGTGATTTTAATGAAGCAGCACCCATTTAATTTTTTTAGGCCAGAATAAATTGTGTTTGTTATAAAGTTGTGTACACCGATTATCATAGTATTGCAAACCAATAACAGGTACGAAAATTTAATATTAGAGTAGAACTGGTATAGTAATCCTTAGAAAACAATGACGAATTTAAATTGAATCAAGAAATAATTTCTATTTCGCGGCTGTTTTGGATTAACTTAAGATAATTATTCTCTCTTCATCAAAAGTAAAGAAAAATAACGAGTTTAATTATTAAATTTAAGAAATGTTAAACAAGATTGAATTGATTTATGTAGCAGGTCAATAATTCCGTTTCTTGCACAAGAGTCCACTAAATCACCAGATTAGTAACATGTTTGGTCATTATCCTTAAATAAATTTTATGTTAAAGATATTTGTCATTTGTACATATTTCTCAAGGAATGAGAAGAAAAATAGTGTTCTTTGGTTCCCGGCTTCGACAGTTTCTCAGTTTCTCAACCGGAAAACTAACTGGATTTATGGAGTGTAACAAAAAACCTTTACTTAACAGTTTATAAGAATTCACAATCTTAATGTACTTCTTTAATAAACACAATGGTAATTTCCTATGTAATAAATTTTTTGACTATAACGAATGTCGTAATATTAATTTAACACGAAATATTATTAAATAAATGTTATTATTTAACTGTTGTAATATAATTATTAATACTGAAAATGCATATATATATATATATATATATATATATATATATATATATATATATATATATATATAAATGTGTGTGTGTGTAACTAAATGTTTCACAGAGAACGATCAAATTTTTTTGTGCAAAATATCCCCATCGAATACCTAACGATCCGACAATCTGAAAGTGTAGGAAACCTCTTAAAACTTGATAATGTATTTGAACAGCCAATGAACTTTTAGGCTCTACTATGAAAAAGTCAAAATGCCTTTGTCTGTAAATAAATTTGCATCCCTCCCAACAAATTCTAATCTTACTGGAGCGAATGGATACATGCTGATATTTCCTTTACATTAAATATGCATGTTACAGCCAGATGGTAGAACTGTTCGAAGTATTTTGATACAAACGTATGTCATCAGATTTACGTTCACAATATACTGGGACGCAGTGAATTTCTCACGCAAGAGCATTGTCGAATAAATCACTTCGAATGTCTTTTTGAGTTAACTAGTTCTTGAAGATAAGAAAATCTACAAATGTTCCTTTACTGTTAGATGTGTTGATGCCTCCCAAAGAAAGTATATCAACATGCTGGCATCAATCACGCCACATCATTTTGTTTATATAACCAACTGTGATAAGTCTTCATCACCCAGCGGAACAACCATAAACCCAAATATTAGACTATGTTACAAACCAAGTGAAAGCAAAAACAGTTACAAGTTTAATAAAAACATACTCTATCAACAGATCGCTGAATACTCTGAAGTAATGTAGAGGTAGAACCTAGAGGAAAGTGAAAATAGCGATTGTTACATGTTCATAACATAAAATGTTATGAGCCGGATACCGCAGAAAAGAAGAAGAAAATTTTAAGATGTAAAAACAGAAACTTAAAAATAAAAGGAAACGAAAAATGTTTAATTTGATTAATGTACCAAAAAATATTATTGTATGAAATACTTAATTTTTCTTAGAAAGAGACGTGAGAGGAAACTGATGATGGTTTAACTATGATAGTGATGTTGAATTAAGGAGGAAATAAATATGTTATAATTTAGAAGACTTTAGACGCTTAGAAAGTTAACTAGGGAAGGGTAGGTCACTAAAATTTTCTAAATTTTGGTGTTCAAAATTTTACCTCAGGTAAGTTAACCCGTGTTCGAAAATTCAACTGATGGCCTCTTTGTTAGGTGCTAAAAGTAATGTGTTTGATTATAAACAAAATACGTGTAAAGAATGCACTGTGGGTGTAGCATTTAACAAAATGTTTATCATGTAAACAGTATGTAGGCATTATTTTTGTTTCCCCGTAATTTTAACACCTTGAATAGCATAGCAGGCGCTTATCCAATTGTGGTCATTGACAAAATCTTGTCACATGACTGAAATAACATACGCTACTCTAACGAGTGAATATTCGTAAGCGCCTAATGTGGTTGAATAAGAAGTAGAATTATCTGCGTCTTGAGTTTTCTGCGCAGCAAAACGTCGTTAATTACATAGGCGCCACAAATATCATGATATAGACATTGAGATTTCGTTCTTCTGAAGGTGTATCCATGTAATAGGCCCTTTCACTGTTCAAATTACGATGATGATATAAAGCCACTCTTTGATAATGCCAGTTATTTACCTGCTTGCAGTAAAGCGTTCCAGCAAGGAGGCAGAAATGATTAATTTATTTAATTTCGTTCCATCATTTTAAAAGCATAAAGTTCTAAAAATTAAATAGCTCTAAATTAATTTGCAGTTTATAACATAAAAACCTGCACTTTTGTTTAAAAATAGAGAATTACATTTCAGTAAACGTTAGTATAGCATTTGTAAACAAAATAAAGTGAAAGCTGTCCAACAAAATGCGCGATGATTTCCGTCTGCCTTACCCATGAATAAACGTAGACTGATGTGATTTCAGGAGAAGTAACGAGTAGAATTAACGTATACTTATACATGATAAAATAAATCACAATTCTTGGAACAGACACCAAATTGAAGCTGAATTTTTACAACAACGAAATAGAAAGCTTATTTATCAAAAAACATCTTGAGTCACTATTTTCGCGTTTTAGTTACACACGAAGTGAAAATTTGTATAAGTAGTTGCACGGTTTGAAACAAGAAATACTTAGCTTGATATATAAAAACTATGTTGACAAGGACATGTGTCTATAAATGCGGAAACAACATAAATTTATAAATTATGTTTTTTTTTTTTTTAAATAAAACCGTCATTAATGTTTAAGGTTGTTTCTGAAGTAAACTACCAATATAAGGAAAAATTACAAAATTAAATTAATTACCTACACTTCGACCGCTTCTGACGTTAGTGTCCATAATCAACAGCTAGATATCGTTATTTTTGGATGTGTGTGAGATTGCTGATAGTCAGTACGTTTGTTTCAGTAAGTTTTTAATTCGTTCATTGATTGATTATGGATTCCAGCGACGAAAATATGTTTCATCTATATAGTATAAGGAAAAGAAAGCTAGGAAAAAGAAACAAATTCACATATGCGCGAAATGTTATTAAAACTGGGGTAAAGTGTGCTACACATACCAACTGGACGGGACACAACATACAATATGTTAAACAAGAAGATGATTACAAATGTGTACATTTTTTCCGTTATATTAGAGCAATGCTGAGTGGTAAACCTTACGAAATATAATGTTACTGAACAAATATTTTAACTTAACCTTTTATTATAAAATTATAAAATATACATTTCTGCTTCGCTAGGTTCCTGTTACTAATGGCAGTTGTCGTATTGCAGATGCTGACACAAACGCTCTACAAAGATCTCTGAAATACAACAGGCTTGTACATAAGCTAACATCAGAAGCATGGGCACAAAGAACGAGCAAGATCATGGTTATACCAACGGTCAAGGGAGGGGGGGTGTTTGGCGGTTAAAATGCCCCCCGAAAAAGAGTGAATTTTTTTAAAAATAATTGTTATTTTTCTGTAAGGTATTATTACTATTTTACCTACACTTGTTGTTTAAATTTAACTGTTACGATTTAGAATACATGATGCTGTAAATACCAAATATACAACAAAACTTTGGGTTAAGAACCACTTCCTCCTTTACTTAACAGAAACTCTCAAATAGCGCTATTTTGTACCTTGAAATTCAAATTTTCGTGGGCGACGACTTACAAACCCACCGCTTATTCTTTGGAAAGGGGGGGGGGGGAGTGGTTTCTGTGTATCCTCATGTTTGCCCCTTCCCACCAAATTCTCCAATACAAATTCGTGCTATGGCCATGTCTCCCTTAGAACAAATATCTTAGGTACGCTTATGAGCTTGCTAATGATTGCAACAATTCCGTGAAACAAAGACGAAGGAGGAAAGATGAAAGTGAGTCAAACACACCAGAAAGAGGAAATACACACATGTATGAAATATTAACAATAGCAGAGAAATTTCAGGTATGTAAAAATAATTTATTCATATGCATGGCATAACAAATGAACAAATACTCAAACTAAGAAAAGCTTCTACCTCAGGGCGAGTCCCGAAAATATTTACATGGGAAATGCAAATCAGGAAATGCTAAGCCAGGTAACATGATAGATTGTGTGAGAGAACACATGTGATCTTCCCAACAAATCAGGCACACAACAGTAATCAAGAGTGCACGTACTTAGTGAACGACTAAATGATGTAAATTTGCACCAGATGTTAAAAACAAACATCCTAATCTTGTAGTTAATTACAGTTTTATAGAGGAAAATTTTTCTGGAACACTCTAACCTGAAATTTGGTCATCCACAGGTAAACTCTTGTACTTGTCAGGAGTCAGAAACGAAAATTGAAAGATAATTTTTAAATGATTCTGCCAAAAGGGCATGTGTTGAAAAAAAAATGGTATATCTTAGACATGCTAATAAATTAAAAAAAAATAAATAAATAAAATATTGCAAGATATTTCAATTTTGGCAAAGTATGTGATGATTCGGATTGTGATTTTTGTTTTGACTTTATGTGAAATTTGAACATGCCATGCACACCAGTGCAAGAAACATTTTATTTATGACAGTTAATAGTTCATATTTTCTGCTTCCATAACCTTATTGATGATGACTCTGCAACATTTTTGTTTATCACGTAGGTATGCCTTGCTAAGGGCTGGTGTAGTTGCTTCCTTTCTTACGAAATACCTAGGAATGAGCATTTAAGAAAATGTTAAAACCGTCCACATGTTTTCAGTTGGCTGTGGAGTGTCAGAATTAATAATCACTTCCAGCCTCAAGAACACGCTTCAAGTTGTAAGTTTTTATTGTTCCCGACATTACAAAATAATATATGAGATGGTGGCCAAGATATTATAAGAAATGTGTAACACCAGTTGAGACATCTGGAAGGGCTATTTTCATAATTACAAAAAGTACAGTTCAAAATAAGACAGTCTAGTCACAGTGATGGTGAGGTTGTTGCTCGCTAATTCATTGATAGCTAACTATATAATACTTTCTGTATACAAAAACCTAAACAATGTCATCCATTAAGTACATCAGCAAATCCTGAGGACTGCTTCCCTATCAAGTACCATGCACTGTCAGACATCCGCAAGCTGAAGGAGTATGCCTCAAGAGAAAGAAGACACTACATTCTACGAAGAATTGCAAAACTAGTAAACACGAGAATGATACTACGATAGAGACTTTGTAATATTTTAATTTTATAATGATTGTTCACGAACTGACCAGTATGCGAGTGATAAACTTAATAATGGAGTGAGTGAGAGATTCTGGTCAGCGCTTAACATCGAGGGGTGATACGAGGTGAATATGCAGCAGCATCGGAATTAAAGGGCGGGGGAAACGGGAGCTCCCCAGGAAAACCCACCGAGCAACGGCATCGTCCGGCACGATTCCCACATGCGAAAATACAGGGACCGACCCCGCCGGGAATCAAACCCGGATCGACTTGGTGGGAGGCGAATGACTGACCATTCGGCCACCGCGTCCCCCATAATAATGGAGAGACGCAGTACACATTGTAAAAATCCTTATGATTAAGTTGAAATAGTGACATTTCTAGATTTTGTGTAGTGTTGTAAATATGACCAGTTTATGAGTGGCAAATCATAACATAAATGTTATAATTCTATACGGTATATACATTTTATAATTTCAGTATTTAAATAATTTTACGTTATTATTCTTGTAGTAATGTAACACCCAAAGAATGTACAGTACATATTCTATTCATGTGTTAAATGATGTTTAATTCGTTACAGATAAAATTAATTGATCTTTTTTTACAAGGAATATTTTAGTTTCAGAAACGACATAAGTCAATCGTTTTTTATTTATTAATATGGATTATCGTATACAGTTGTTTTCAAATTGTTTATATTTCAATTAATGTCAAAAACACATAAAATGACTGTCAGAATATTATAACTACCATTACATAGTACAGAACGTTTTTTGTACTTTCTAAAAAATTAGGGCAACATAGCTTATGGTGTTTCTGAAATAAGGAATACATTTTATTTATTTGAAAAAAATTGTCATTAAATTAAAACTGATTAAATTGATTGATTCTGTGGGTCCTGAGCATGAACTTAACACTGTCTCTCTTATTTCCTAAAAAATTTCCCAAACTAGGTGAATACCAAATTGCATGAATGTTGAATTAATTGTATTTGGTATCCAAACAGAGTTTTACATTCATTAAATAAATTCATTATTTTTGTTCAATAGTTTCACTTATCAATTTGGTACGCCATGGCGCAGCTGGCACACCCACATATTTATTTTTCTTTGTGTCCCACGCAGCATATAGGTTCTGTATAACCTTTGTTGTTATTGCTTATATTATAGATTAAATAAGTTTATTTCATAGTTGTAGCTAACTGTGCGTAACTAACACTAAGTTGTATACGTTATTCTTTAAAATGTATCGCAAAAGTCGTGTTCACAAGCAAGAATAATTCTTCAAAGTGAAACAAAACATATTCTCCGAAAATACGCAAACAATATAAAGAAAACTAGACAAATTGCCACTTAACTTATCACATAATACTAGCTTTAAATAAAGGAGTACTAAAATCGTTTTTTGACGAAATGGCAAAGTATTCTTTCGAATACACTAAAAATACCTAACTCCATAACAATGAAATAATTTTAATAACGTAACATAAAAATACATAATATATGTACATGTAGCTCGACTTTAAATATTTTTGTTTTGAATGAATGACCTCTTAAAATAATTAATTGTAATATTTCTTTAACCATTTATTCAGTAAATAGGTTTGCCTCATTAATTTAGTAACGAATTCGTTGACAACTATTCAAAACACATGTTTCTGTTTAAAATACCATTAACGATATCTGTATTAAATACATAGCGATAAATATTTCAAGGGGATAAGTTTTAGTTAGTAAGAAGTGTATGCAAACCAATAATGGCCTATATCATTACTTCCTACTACAATTACTGAATATATTTTTGGAAAGTATTTTTGGTACAGTAACGAAACATTTATATGAAAAAGTTAGCTCCAGGTGAATGATGGTAACTTCCTTTTTGCCTATACCTTTCGCATTTCTTATCATTGTGTAAAGTCATGTGTTCCAGTCTCTAACGACCCAACGCTACTTAACTAGAGCACAAAACAACTACGTTAAATGCTGAAATCTGAGGTACCATGAATAGTTGTGGTCGTTGTTAAAACTTAATAAACGGTAATTAGTTTGATACTTACGAGTAAAACAATTATAGTAACTAGTCACTTTAAAGTAAAGTATTTGTTTCTAACCTGATGTTGTACTTACATATATTGTAAGTAGAATGTGTAAAAACCGGAAGAATATGCATTTGTTTGTTGAACACCAAACAGAGCAATGTTAGTACCTGTAAAATTTATGGTAAACAAAATGTTTACGAAGTGCGGTGTGGTAAGGAAAACTCGTCTGTTAAGTGCACGTTTAGAAACAAGTAATACATTGTTTTCCTAGTTGCTAATTTCGGTCTCGTTAGTCAACTGTCAGGCTCGTGGAGAGTAATGACTAAGTGTCCATGCGGAACAGCTAAATGACGGGAGGAACGGCAGGGAGCAATGAGCTGCTAAGCACGAATGTGATAAGACATGCAAGTTCCAGTAAGGAAAACACAGTTCGGTAAGTTGCAAAATCAGGCGCAGAAAACATTGACGTGTTCTGATGAACAAGTATTTCCTTAAGACCTCGTTCTTTAGTTTTGCAGTGGTTTCGAAGAACATTTTTAAACTCAAATTAATACATACAGGGTGAGTCGGGAGGAAAGGGGCATACTTTGAGGGGTGATAGTACTGGTGATTCTGAACAAAATGTTTCTGATAAACATATGCAAATTTCTTAACAGTTTCAGAGAAATCGAATGAAAACAGCAAAGAACATGAAATGTGCAGGTGACGGTAAATCACGATACTGTTATAGTATGTTTTGTTTAATTGTGTACATTTCCTCATAAAACATGTTCAAACACTCCACCACCAACTTCAATGCATTTTGCTGCTCTGATAGACAGCTGCTGTGTTGCTGATCTAAGCTCATTAGTACATTGCTTTACTTGAGCACAAGCATGGTAAATACGAGCGAGAAGTTCCTCTCTTGTGTCCATCCTGCGCGTGTAGACTTCGCTTTTAAGCCAACCCCACACACAGTAATCCAATGGGGTAAGATCAGGTGACCTCGGTTGCCAAGCAATGACTCCATGGCGACCGATCCAACGCCCAGGATACGTTTCGTTGAGTTACTGTGTCATTGACCGTACAGAATGTGCAGGAGCTCCGTCTTGCTGAAAGTACATACGAGCTCTTGTTGCCAAAGTGATATCCTCCAAGTATTCTGGTAACACGTTTTGAAGAAAATCAAGATACCGTACTCCATTAAGACGATTATCCAAAACTACATGACCGATGAAATGACGGGAACAGATTCCAGTTCCCGAAACGTCGTTAATACTGACTGTTTGGAAAACTACTGCGTTTTGTTTCGTCTCATCTTTTGTGTCGTTTGTTGTTTTTTCTGTTTGTGTCCGACATCTTTGTGTTTTGTTTAGTCTCATCGTTGTGTTGTTTGCTGTATTTCTGTTTGTGTTTTTGTTTCGTCTCATCGTTGTGTCGCATGTCAACTTAACTCTTTCTTATATTTTTGTTATTTCTTTCATTTTCTGTTTATTCCTTGTTTTATCTGACCAGATTCCAGTTTTGGAATTTCATGTTGTGTATGTATCCTGATGACTAAAGCATTCTCTGCTTATTTATGTTTTCTTATCTTATTTTTAGTTTTCTTTTGACAGTCATTTATTTCGCAATGGAGTATGTCCAAGTAAATAAATCCAATCATGCACCCCCATTGCACAGTTCTTTCAAAGATCATCAATAATACCGCACCACACGTTAACTTAGGAACGTCGTTGAAAATTCGTTTCTATAGTATTGTGTAGATTTTGGTCTGCCCATACGTGAGAGTTGCGTGTGTTGTTGATTCCGTTGCGTGTAAATGTTGACTCATCAGTGAACAGAATACGTGGAATTAATCGATCATTGGCAATGCTCCACTGACAGAATTCTTGCCGGTGGACATCATTTCCTTCATGCAGATGTTGTACACTCTGCCGATGATATAGATGCAGACACGGCTCGTGTACTGTGCGTATCACTCTTGTTTGTGGAATATGAAGTTGAGCAGCAATTCGTCTCGAGCTAGTTGTTGGGCTACGTTCTAGTACCTGAAGAATGTTCTCAACTTCATTAAGATCTTGTTGTACGGGACGTTCGGATACAACATTTACGCTGGCGAGCATACCACGGTCACGCAATCCTGCAAACACCTTGCTAAACACCCTGCTATCTGGAACTCTGCGATTAGGAAATCGTCGTTCGTACTCACGAACAGCGGCTCTGGAATTCCCATCGGAGAAACAGTAGACAAACAAAATGTCAGCATACTCTGCATGTGTGAAGAGCTGTAGCATTTTTGACTACACTGAACTGTATTCACTGTACACGTAACAACACTGTAGCTCCCAATTTTAGGGAAAGCACTGTAGGAATGAGACTGAGGTAAAGAACTATACCATGCTTAGAGCGCCACCGCGTGGAAATTTACAAAATTACACACAACATATGATATCAGTAGCGTGATTTACCGTCATCTGCACATTTCCCGTTCCGTGTTGTTTTCATTAGATTTCTCTGAAACGGTTAAGAAAATGGCATATGTTTATCAGAAACATTTTGTTCAGAATCACCAGTACTATCAAACCACTCAAAGCATGTACCTTTCCTCCCGACTCAACCTGTACATAAAAAATTCTATCTTACAGTTGTAACTCTAATATATTATTGTTTACATCTGAATTTTTCTGTTGCAATTCACAAAACGGATTTTTTATTTTTGTTCCTGAATTATCACATATTTCATTGTGAAAATAAGCCTAAATTGAGCAAAATTATTTGTTGCTAGCAAACAATAAACTATTTAACAAAAGGATTATGCAAAATTGTGTATCGTATGACTCTACTCAGTCCTAAATTTTTTTCAAAGCATTTGGTTAAACAATATTCGAATTATTTGCAACTGTTTGAAATAAATCAAAGACCGTGGCCTTAAATGTGTGTATCCATTTTTGACAGGTTTACGTTATCTGTAGCACACGGTTCAAATGATTTTATGTATGATTTACTTAATGATGTAGTAAGTGTATTGCAAAAGCGAGGTAGTTATTATTTTCTTACGTTCGAAAATACCAATTATTTTAAAATTTCTTGCGCTCATGGCCAGGTTGTTAACTAAACATTGGGTAAAAATTGAAAATTAACACTCCACGTAAATTGTAAGACTGTTTCTGTTAACTCTAAAAATGTGAGATAGATTTCTTGGAAGTGTAAAATTACATCATAAATGGGAAAACATAATTAACCCAAACCACACTGTGATTATATAATATTCCGAAAAAAAAAAATCCTCAGATGTCATATCGTTTTAAAAAAAATGTTTAAAAGGCTGCAATTATGATAATGACACAAGCAAAGTAAATAATAAAGCAATTTTTAGCTACTATTTCTTCATATGTTTAATGCAATTCAGAAAGTATTTTTTAGATACTATGAATAAACGCTGTATTAAAAGCAAAAACTACAGAAACCGTTGCACTAATTTGAAACTACTGACACTGCATTAAAATTAAACATTAATTTCGATACACCATAACAAGAACTAATATGTGATAAAATGTTGCGAAAATAGTTCCTTTGATATCTTGTGTAGTCAGAAAATTTTCGAACATTCGCCATTTTTGTATGTGTGTGAGTTAAGAGTGTGAGCGCGCACCGATGTTGATGAAGTACTGAAAATAATGATTCTTTATATTACGTTTTTAACTAAAACGTTCGAATTCCGTAATTTTTGAAGTATGTACATGGCATTAACAAAAACAAGTTACTATCATAAGGCTAATTCTCTAACATTAGAGCTAATTAACCCTAAATATAAAAATAGGTCACGTAAATTTGGAAATATGAACTACTATCTCGATTTATTCTGGTTTTATCTTTTAACATGGCATTCTACAACATCAAGACCATTTAAATCACACTTCGGATAATAAAGTGTATAGATATTAAATTAGTTTTCAATTGGTACCGTAGTTATTTAATTGCAAGTAATAAAAAAGATTAATTCATTACGTGAAACCTTCGAAAATACTAAACCCAACATGAACCAACAATATTTACTCAAGTTACCTATTTTAGTACTAAATTTGTGGCCTACCTTGTCTTATGAAACGGTTGAAAATGGTCATTAGATATTTAATGTGATCACGAAACGTTTAAATAGCAACCGTTTTTAAGAAACTGAATACGGCATGATTAATATACAAAAAACGGAAGTCGCTGTAGTATGTACTGCACTCATAAAAATTAGAAGAAATATGAAAAAAAAAAAAATGGTTCAATTGATATATGACGTGATAAGTAAAATTTTAATGTCTCCACTGTGTAAATACGAACACGGCATAAACAAATCCTTTTGCAGTCATTTCGCGTCATTTCTTTCTAAATGTATGTCGAGGTAGATCAAATTCTGAAAAGTCGATAATAGTTAAATAACTGCCGTTCTGTAATTATAAACATGACATAAGCAAAACGAACACAATTAAAATTTTATAAGTACTACATGTGTTACGGGTATTCTGAAATAATTAATAATATTTCCTTAGGTATTCCCGTGTGGTCAAAAATGTTCAAATGCCGCCGTATTGATAAATGAAACGGTCCATGAACAAAATACATGAAAGTCATGATACTTTACTCAGAAATATATGTGCGACAAGGCTGATTAAATTTTGATAAATCGTTATTTAAAAATCTTGTACGTCGGAAACTGTCCAACTTACCACAGTTTCTATTACAGTGTACAAATTCTGTGTGAAGTAAATACGTAAACGTCAAATTAACTTACAAAATACCATAAGTTATCTGTGCAGAATTTTGTAAGTTTTGAAAAATTTTTTTCGGGTAGCTCGTTTCATCAAAATTTGTTCAAACGAACACATTTATTTTTAAATTCGAACGGGATATGAAATAATAATAAACATCAAATAAAACTGCAGTATATGTACCGAGTTTTATGTAGTTCTCAAAAACGGTTGGATATCTCGTATGATCAAAATGTGTCCAAATGTGTCAAAATGTGTCCTACATTTTAAAATACTATTATGACGTTAGTAAAATACATAAAAGTCAAGCAATACGGATAAGTACAAAATAACCGCCCTTTTGAATATTTTAACAAAGTATACAAAAATAATATCAGTATACGAAGTAATATATGTCACCAAGTTTGATTTAATTCGAAAAAAAAATATATATATATATATTACACACCTGTAACACATTCTGCAAAAAAAAAAAAAAAAATACATGTAAACTACCCTATTTTGGAAATATGAACTAAGTATGAACAAAATGCATAATAGTCATGTCAGTTTACTAAGCACTATATATGTACTAAGTTTCCCAAAATACGATGTACCCGTACTCAGGTTCGAAAGATTTTAGGATAATACGCACAACACACACACATATAGACATACAGACTGAAAGGTGACCTAATAAGCTTACTTTTTTTCTCTAAAATTTCTCTAAAAATTTGGAATAGTTTTTTAATGTTCTCTTTAAAGTCGTAATTTTTTCGGTTGAATTTCTAAATATTAATAGCGGCTGGAAGACTTAGATTCATATGTCACAACTCAATATTTATTACGAATATAACATATTATCAGCAATATATCGGTAGCTATGATTGTTGTTCGGTATTTTGTTGTGTCTAGAAAGCTAAAAAATAAACTAAAAACCAAAATATTTAATACGAAATATTAGTAATGTAACTATATATAATTAGTTAACGGGATAATTTATGAAATGTATGTGTTCATTTAAAGTGACGTAATTTAAAGTTCATTATCAATTTGAATACTTCAACTTAATGTAAACACTACACAGAAAATTTTACATACGGAAGTAAAGTTTTGGTAAACAAATCTAAATTTGAATTCTCCGACAATATCCATCATGCTTTAAAATGTATCGTTTAGAAACACAGGCGCGGTAGAACAATTTCTTGATGCCATTCACATCGCAAATTTATTGCGGGCTGCGACAGAACAGAGTAGTCGTGTACCAGCCTATCAGCAGTCGATGCAAGTTGTCAGTCACATCAACATTCCTAGCGATCAATCTCGCTGCTAATTGCCACATATCGTCACTGCGATCCTGGAAAGCCTTACACAGATAGCTGTGAGCAAGCTGCCTCTGAGCCAACATACTGTAGTTTAAAGTAAGCCTACGTTTGATCGACAATGAGCTCAATTCTCTAATGGTTACATACATAATTGTACAATGACTAGAATATCGAGAGGAAATTACTACGGTGATTGTTAAGCGACCATTCGAGAATTCACATTGAGCGATTTCAATAAACCATGGAAAGCGGAAATCGTACAGGCCGTAGCCGTGAATCGAACCCGGGTACACACTTATGCAATTCCAACGTGTTATCGTAGCGCCACATATTTTTTTAGTTAAAATGTTTAGCGCAATGGCTAAGGTCAAACCCTTCGTTGCAGTTCAAAACCTTCCCCCGTTCAATGGTTCTTGTGATCCCGAGTTGACTTAAACTGTAACCATACGAATCTCGGTGACAAACAAATACACTAATTTACACTCAGCCGGACCTGGGAATCGAACTCGGAACTTCACGTACTGAAACTAGGTGAGCAGCTGAAATCGCTCTGGTGCTCGGCTCCATTTAGGTCACTTGGAATCAACCAAATTGACTTTGTGCCGAGTATGGCGAAGACATTAGTTGACGCATTTAGTGTTAGTTCGTCCGAGGACAGTAAGTTCTTTGTTTACACAACACAGCGCCAAAAAGTGCCCGATAGCGACTGCCACAGAGTTTCGGGCTAACATGGTAATGTACTACAATACTGCACGTGTCCGTCCACGCCATTAGTAATCGTTTAAGTGCAAGCGGCCTTCACTAAAAAAAAAAAAAAAAAAAAAAAACACGGTCACCGGGGTGTTTCGTTTGAACGCGATAATTAAAAGGGCGTGGTACATAATTCAACACTTATAGAATATATCTATAACTGTAGGTTCCTTGAAGCCAATTTGCGAAAATTAAACAATAGCAATCCCAGACAATAGTTTCAGCCAACGTTTTAAACAAAATTGTTTCCAGTGTTATGAACTTCTGAGGCACTATCTCTGACGCCGGAACCTCGTGCATTTAACTGCGGCGCAAGAGATCACGCGTAACGAATGAGTAATTCTGGATAAATGGTTACTCGTAAAGTTGACAAATACCATTATCTATGATTGTCATTGAATGTTTTATCCATATTGGCTTCGAAAAAAGCGTAGAAATCATTTGATGTTTTCAGCGTTTGTTTACCTACCACGTACTCTTAAGACCATTTGTGAAGGAAATATATTAAAATAGCAAGTTGCACGCGATACCCGGTATAGTGGACAATGTTGTTGCCTGCTTGTCGTTACACGTTCTGACAAGAAAATGGGTAGCTATTACAGTATTTACTATGCATTTATGAGGATTTATCAGGAAAATACTTACTTCTAGAGCATCCACTACAAAAATAACGTATTAAATGTCTCATAAAAATTACAAAACACGATAATTACAAAAACATTACGTAATAGCCTGAGATTCTCATAATTCGCATTTTAACAGTCAAAATATTCTACACAGTGAATTTTTTTTTTGTTACGTAACTGTGCGTGTTCTTGTAATAAAAATTTTAATTGTTGCTTTGAAATCTACGTTTGGCAATTAATGACAATTTTATTTCGTACATATCTAACCATTATTAAATTACAAGCTCCTTAACAACAACAAGAAAATTTAATGAATGAAATACTTTCTTCTGCTTAGTTGACGTAAACATATGTTATTCGGAGTTTAATTGAAAGTAATTAATTCCCAAATATTTTAAATAAACATAACACTACTTGCAATAATGTTTAAACACGTGTTACGTCCGTCGGCGGCAAAGTCCTAGGTTCGTAAATCGAAGCGTATAGTAAAATTATGGATTGCTTGGGTGTGTGGGAAATCTCGTCGAACTCACGTACGTCGGATGGCGTGACGTGACGATGTTGTGAATGCTTACGTGATTACTAGAGCCAGTGATTTTTGGTGAAAAGAATTCTGCAACTATTTGTTTCAATGCCTTATGTGGACACCTGTTTCTCTGCTTCATGTTCAGTGATTAAAAGTTTTAACTTTCCGCGTCTCCGGGTGCTATCCGCAAATCACGGACGTGTGTTGTCTAATAACATTGTTCTGGTTGATACAGTCAAATGTGCCACACCTCTGCCCTATTATATTCTGCCAATAACCACGAACCAGTGTTGCAGGTGCGCACGTTAGGCATTGAAACTAGTTGTTGCAGAATTACTTTCACCAAAAATCACTGGCTCTAGTGATTACGGAAATTGAGCGTATTGTTACTACGTGACGAATCGTATACGGGAATTTAGACCGCGGTAACCCGGAAGTCCACTCTATTAGAAACTTCTAGGCTCGCTGTCCACCGAGCCCACGCACGACGACGACGTTGAAGATAAATGTAATTGCTCATGTCTCGTTGCTTTAATATTCGCGACCAACTGAAAAGTACTGGCAAAAGCGTAATCCCGGAAAGTCTGCACGTCGCCTCCCCATCCCACGGGAAAGTGAAGATGACGGGGTTACCCACAGTCAAGCAGAAATCAGAATTCTGCCACCCGTGGGATGCGAGAGTCCACCTCCCCTTGCACACGTACTTATTATGAACTTGAAAATTGACACTTTCTCAACTACGTTACAATTGACACTTATATTAATTATAACATAAAATATAATACGTAAATACGACCAGAAAAGTGTAAGCAGAAACCTCGAGGATGGAAGAAAGAGGGAGAGTATAAAAACAGCTGAGGGCAAGAAGTCCTCCCCTACTCCGACTACTGTGGACCACATGTGGCCGAGAGGTCAGACCCATCGCCTCCCACCAAGGCGATCCGGTTTCGACTCCCGGCGGGTCGGTTCCCGGATTTTCGCAAGTGGGAATCGTACCGGACGATGCCGCTGGTCGGCGGGTTTTCTCAGTGATCTCCCATTTTCCCCGCCCATTCATTCCGGCGCTGCTCCATACTTACATCCTGTCATACCTAACCAGCGCTTAAGACCTCGATGTTAAGCGCTGACCAAAATCTCTCACTCACCCCCTCATGTGGCGCGGAAGCAAGAAGTCTCCCCTCCCCCTTTTCCAGCTGTCACCCGTCCTCAGCCTGGCGACCAACACTTACTATATAATAAAATATATAATTAAAATACTTGCGTTACTACAACTTAATGAGCACTGTTCAGTTGTGGAACGTTTTGCAGATTACAACGAACTGCAACATGATACATATATTCTAAAATCTGTGGTATTTAGTTAGATTAGACGGTTTTAATAATAATGTTCGGCGCATTTCGCATGTAAAACTTACTATATCACAAATACAAAAATAAAATATGTAGCATCTACAAACATCCGTAAACTGATTGATTTAAAGAAAACAATGCTATTTACAAAAATTTTCCAACACTACAGATTACATTCTCTATGAATTAAATTAGTATTTAACAAAATGTTTAGAGAAATTGTGGTGTATTTAATTAAGAGTACACGACACTCGAGATTCTACTAATTATATTGTGCTTAATTTAATGTACATCTAAAAAAAACCTAACATTTATGTATTATAACTTCAGTGTAATTACAGAAGTACGTAAGCAAATACATCCCGCATTCAAGAATAAGGGCCGATATTATAAACCTCTTTTGAATGACAACCAACTACTATCCCCATAGAGAAAGCATTGGTGATCAGTTGGTTGTCATTCGAAAGAGGTCTATAGATGCGGCCCTAAGAATTCAATTATCTTACTGTATCCATTTTTTTTTAAAGAGTTTCCACAACCAATATTCTAGTTGAAAAATTATATGCTATATTTACAATAATCTCCTTTACATTTAGTTACAGCGAATAATTGGTGGTCATTAGGAAATCCACCATAAAACAATGGGAGCAACTCAATATATATTTCATCTCCGAAAATGTGTTGAAAGCAATTTACGTTGTGTTGGGAGAAAAATTGCGATGTAGTTGGTTAAAGTTAGTTTACTGGTTATAATTCTACAAGAATAAAATTAACATGTGGAATAAGTTTACCAATAATGTATTTTCTTGTTGACTTAGAAAAAGAAATTAAGTGTTTGTTTTAGCAAAATTTTATAAAACGTTACACCTGTTTTTATTAATCTTGTATAACTGATGATTTGTCTACTATTTATAATTTTAGATAACAAATTTCATTCTCTTAGTGACCTCCTCTGTCTTACAATTTAAAATGTAACCTAAAATTAGGAAAACAACATAACAATTACCAATTAATTCAAAATATCCCTCTAATAAAGAATTATTTCATAATATTCTCGAAAAATTAATATTTGTGTGAAGTAACAACCGTTTAACAGATTGTTTGTCTTTATGGATTAATAAAAATGTACGACATATACTCACAGTGTACGTGGACCATCATCCTCTTGCTAACAGATGGTGGCACACCATTGGCGGCAATACACAAATAGGCGCCCATCTCAGATCTCGTCACTTTCGTTAAGGACAATACTTCACCCTCTACTGAGGACACTGTAAATATTAATATACCACTTAGAAGGAAGCCACAGAGTAAGAAAGAAAATAACATGAATCAGTTATTAAGGGCGTTGGACCCGTAAAGTTTCATTTTTTTTTTTAGCTGTTAAACTTTTGCACATCAGATAACACGTCATTTCCCCAAATAAAAAAAAATATTAGGCCCCATAGTTTTTGCATAATCACTCATCAAAGTCACAAATTGGCCATTGCGGTGTAGCCAAAATCAATAAAAGTAATTAACTGATAAATTCAAATTTAAAGTACCTTATAGTCAGTGTATCAATGCATTTTATGACATGGTTGACAAAAGTTAGTTTTGAAAATTTCAGTAGTAGCCAAAAGTCAAAGTTATGCAAAAATTTACTCATTTTCATCAATTTTTTAAAAATACAAAAATGCATCGCTTTGTATTTACAAAAGTGTCTTGAAGTACCTTACATAATTAAGAATTAATATGAATTATCTTGTTTCTGCAAGTTAATTATTTTTTATTATTTTGGCTACACCGCAACTGCCATTTTGCGACTTTGATAGGTGATTATGCTAAAACTATGGGACCTAATTTTTTTTTATTTGGGGAAACGACATGTTGTCTTAGGTGTAAAAGTTGAACAGTGTTTGACACAAATATAAAATTTTGGATTTTTACGGGTTCCAACGTCCTTAACGCAGTATGTAAGAAAACCATACCTACTCAAGGACACAGTCAAAAGCTTGCCTGAACTCATTCTTTAAAAAATACCGAGAATAAAATATGACAATTAAAGTATCTAATGAATTTATGATTAACATGTTAACAAGCTGCTTCACGAAAAGCACAAAAATATTTTGGCAAAACTTTTAAATTCAGTTAGCAGTTTCATTTAATTTTTTTTATTAATTTCATCAAAATACAGCGTTGTGTGACACTTTCGGAAGCACAGTAACAATCTTACTACTTCGATCTATGAATTCGTTTCCATACACATCTGAAAAATTACTTGACAGCTGAGAAAAAAGGAAATTAAAATCTTCAAGAGTTTAACTTGTAGAATTTAATTTTGAATGCAGCAATTAAATAAAGAATATTTCAAGAGTGAAACGGTTTCCAATGATAATACGTAAATATGTTAAAGCTGAGATGTTATATCAGTGATCATTAAAATTTTCTGTAAACAACAGATTATAAAAAAATACTGACTTAACACTAGATAGCCTTGACACAACTTCGAAAAATGATACAAAATACCAAATAATTACTTTAAGTTTTTGTTTTGTAATATGGATAGGAATATAAATTAACATAATATCCTGCAGTTAGTATTATGTGACGATTGTTATTTTAAAGGAAGGCATAATTCTTTACAGTTCGATAAATACGCTTTCCTACATTCTTACATTCGCACGCCCTCTAACATACACACACACGAATACACAATCACGGCTATAAGAACACACACACATACACATACATTAATTTAGTGGTTAAACAACCCCTCATAATAATTTACGTCAACTGAAAATTTGTCACACAGTGCACAGTAGACAATAAGAAGGAAAACCATTTTAAAACTTTAATAGTAAGGAATCGAAAGGGAACAAAAGACAAAAATTCCGTTTTCCTAACAAAAGCAACTGTGCTTCAAAGTTTCCATATTAAGTAATGAATAATATTTATACAAATAATTAGTGCTACTAAAATTTTTTAATGAAGTGCGAGAGAAAGTATTTAAAAAAGCTTTAAATTTCTGTGCGTATGTTTATGGGTATTTTTAGAGCGTTAGTGTGTAAGTGAATCCTGTCACTTATGTTAGTTTCTCGAAAAACATTTCTTACTGATGTTCCCAAAACATGATTTTAAATACAGGTTTAGGAGCATTGTACTAGTGAAATAACTGTTCTTCACTCTTTCACCCTCTATCTGTATGAGATCAAAAATTTTGTGATCTTTTTAAAGAAGTTACCATTAAAAGTTCAATCGTTTGCTTTAAATTGCGAGAGACAGAAAATTACTCACACAACAACAATATTGCCAGAGTAAGTATTTATTCATATAGTTGAGTTACTTACCTCTTGTTTTAGAGGCAGGTCCTCCTCTGAGGATGATCTCCCCTCCATCTTCTCTCCTCCAAACAACCTTGGGTTTAGGATATCCTCTCGCCTTGCAAACAAGCTTAGCTGACCCGCCCTCAGGAACCATTATGTCTCCGGACGTCTCTTCGTAGATAATATCTGGTGGTATCACTACTTCGAGGAACGCCGTCTGAAATTGCCAATCAAGAATCTCATTATTTCGCTTAATTCGTTCTCTGACTATTTGTTATTTTTTACTAGAATTTCAATAATTTTTTAAACGATTTTAAATACTGTCATAGACACGTTCAACTCTTGCATTTGCGTCTTAAATGTAGTGACCGTTCCTAGTTTTGTTTTCAAGTACCATTAAATACGTATTTATTTCAATGCATTTTTAGTTATTTCGTAAGTGAAAACATGAGTATATTCATAAATATCTTAAGAAATATTTATTAGATTTATTTTCGTTTTTACTCGTTAAGAAGGAAATGTCTAGCTGTACAAATTTTTTCTTAAATTTTAATATTATTATATGGCACGTTTTAAGCTTAATAAATCACCCTGATTCAGTTCGTACAAGATTTGTAAAGTATAAATGTATTTACTATTAAAGACTTCTAGTAAAGTAATATCCAAATTGCAAAGCTTTGTGGAAGACACTGTACTTAATTATTCATCCGTTAGGAATAAGATCCCACTTTTCTAGAGCTTTTATAGTACCACAGGCCTAATAGTCAGCCTGTCTTCCAGATTTATTTTTAAATGGTTTTAACTGAGTAGTTGAATACCTTCGAGAACAAGACTATAATTTTACGTCATTATTTAATGAAAATATATTTCATTATGTATCCAAGCAAAATAATTTTACATTTTTATTCGAAAAAAATGCATAGACAGCACAAATAATGTTTAATAAAACTATTGGACAAGTATCGTTTTTGTAATATTTAACACGTAATAAAAGTTCTCTCGCTAAAGTAGCGTAATTTGAAGACGGCCTCGAAACTTGCTCTATAAATGCATTGCAGCGTAATTAAGTTATTTAATTTTCAAGAAAGTAGTAAGCATACGTCAAATTGTTATCCCGACGAATGGGACACTTTCAAATCTTATCGTCATGTTTTCAGATCTTCGGCAGGATAGTTAGAAAAATTATTTTCGGCCTCTCAAATGAGCAAAAACGTTTATTTCAACAAGCTGTTTGATGGGGAATTACCAAACGGACCAGAGAAACACATAATTAGAAACATTCGTTCGATGTTGAACGTGCTTCTCCCAAACAATATTATATGGTCACTTAATCCGCGAGCTTGTATCGAATATTTTTTTCCGTCATTTCGTTCCAGTTCCTTAAAGTGCATATCGACAGTTCTGTGTCATGGTCGTTAGCAACGTGCCTCTGTACAGACACTTTACCAATTTGACAGCACCAATCAGAACAAATGTATTGTAACATCGTGTAACTTGCTAGCATAACCCCAAGGCAGTAAGAGTTATAAAATCCAATCATTTACCATGAAGCAGAGCTACGAAATTGCACACGCGGCTTTGAAACTAAATACTGCAAATCAGAGTCATGTCTAGGGGGGAGGGGGACAGGAGGGGCATTTGTATCCCGGGCCTCACATTCTAGGAGACTTCACTTTTGAACTAAAAAGAAAGTAAATATTAATAATTCAAAATAAGTGTTGTTTTATTATATGTAGCACAACAATACGAAGTATTCGTTCTGTTGTGCAAGAATTGAATTTTAATAACATACGTAATTTTTGTTTTACTAGCATATATATATGTAATATTTCTGTGTGAAATAAATGTATTTTATTGCGGTACTTGTAATTGCAATATTTACATTAGTGGCTACGTGACATAACAATGATAAATATGCCATACCTTCAACATGTATCACTACATCTGAAAAGGAAGATGATGGGAAAAGAATAATAGCTAAGCAAGTTCTCTAAAGCAGTTGATTGTCTTGCAACAGCATTACATACGCCAGTTAGAGGCACTCGTAACCCTGAATGCACACAGGAAGGTATTACATCTGCGGTGTATCTTAGCAGGGGAATTAAGTACAGAGGGCAAGCTCACCTGACTCTTCATGGGGTCAGTGTTGACCTGGCACATGTACTGACCCCGGTCCTCCCTCTTCACGCCCCGCAGGTTCAGTGTCCACGTGTTGTAGTCGTTGTGGGTGACGGACAGGCGGGCGTTGTTGGTGATCACGTGCTCGTGAATAGCCAGGATGGCTTTGGTGTCCGCCTTGATCCACGCCACCTGCAATGCGCAGTTCTGTACAAGCGGATACCTGCCAAGCTTGGCTCATTCTCTCCCTGGTTGATCTTGTATCGCCAAAACATTACTTCTCAAATATAAAACTCAATTTTTCCCATAAAGGTACATAAATATATCAAAAAATTTTAATAATTGAAGTATTATATGTGTCAATATTTCACACACAAGAAACTCGGTGAATGTTTGACAGGAAGTATTCTCAAGTTTTTAAAAAATTTTCAGTTCTTAATATATAACGTAAACATAAATAAACCGAATTATAGCATCCTACTTGACGCTGTTGAAATATGTGTATGAAAATTAAGGACGCTGGTAAAAATAAATATTTCACATAAAGTATTGTGTATAAAACCTAAATAGTTCCTTCTGGACATGTTCTTTGGGAATTAAAATTAGTCGATTTAATAGGTGTTAGGTAACGCGTAAAATAAGCGTTTATAGCCCATGAACATGTTTCCGGAAGTTTCAGGGAAAAATACTAATGCACAATTTTAAACTCCGCGCGCTCCGAGGCACTAGTGAAATGTCTTCCTAGAAGAGTGACTCCAGTTGAGTGATTATCGACACATGCAAGGATTAGCAGTGTTCTATTTTGGAAGGTGATCACTAAAAGGTGAACAAAAAAGTGTACACAAATTTTGTACAAACTTCATGAACGTACTGTACACATGTTAGTACTTGCCTGCTTGCTTGAACGTGCATAGGCTACAATATGACAAAAACTTCGGATATATAAGAACTCTTTTTTTTTATTCGTTTACTCTAATTTACTTAAATTTTTTACTATAGTCATAAAAAGGATATGGGACTTCTAATTTCAAATTATTAATTACATCAATTACATACAGGATAAAACTGATAAGTTTACTGTGACTACACAAGACTTCAGTTTGTATTCTATTTTCAAATAAACAATACCAAAGTAAATTAACGTACGTCAATGTGCCAAATAAAAGCATAAACAAACGAACTGCACAAGAAGGTACATGAAAATTAGAACCGTCTTGAAACGATTCTAACTAAAACGCAAGACCTCGTATGCTCACTACTTGCGTACAAGTCGGCCAGTCACACGCCGTAAGTCGCTTTGAACAAGAATGTATACACCTTCTTGTTCAAAAGATATAACTGCGTGTACTAGGCTCAAAACACACGGCACACCTTTAGAACAGATGTTCGCTCAACATGAACACAGATATAGAGCGACAGTGCTTTTTGCCACGCAAGCATAAAAAAACTACGTTGCATCACGCAGTAGTTGACTAGCCGCCGTTATTAGTTTCAATAAGTCCATCACTGTTTCAACAAGAGTCGCGTAAACCTGGCTCTTAATCTGGCCGATAAAAAAACGTCCAGGAGCGATGGGTCCGGCGAACGAAGAATACGAGCAATAATTGGACCTTTGTCTCCAACACATCGTCTATGAATTTGTCGTTTCGTTGAGAGGCGTCTCACAGAACATGTGAGGTAGGATGCGGTACTGTCTCGCAGAAGTCACATATCATTCCTTACAGCTAGTGGCAAATGTTATAACAGTTCCGAAGCAGAAAATGAAGCTAATATGTACCGTTGGGTCGCAGGGGAAATACACGTGGCCCAATTAAAACTCTTTCGACACTAAATATTACCACATTTATTGGAAATTAGCGCTTCTGATGGGCTGTTCACGTTGCGTGTAGATTGTTCTTACTTCAAATGTGGACATTTTTAAGCTGTTAAATATACACTCCGCGATTGAACGTTTCCCCGTCCCACGATAACATTGTTTCACTGAAGTGGGAGTTTTGAGGTTATTGTTCTCGAAACCCCTTATACGTATAATTTAATAATATAAAAAATAAAAACCCGTTGGGAGAAGTCAACTGCGCTGTTTGACAGCGTGTATTACAAAATGTATCGTTCATAGTTATATGTGCATTTTATAACCAAATGCTGCATCGCTATTAAACTTTGGAATAGTCTTCAGTAGAGCCACGGGCCGATCCAGCAACTTCTTAAAATGATGACCAAGACGAGTATAATTATAGTAATTATTAGTGTGCCTGTGAGTGCCAGTTATTTTGTTTCAGTTTATTTAACAAGCTAAGTGATTAAATAAAATAGCAGTAAGTTAGGTTCATTTTAAACTACTATTTTAATGCTTAGAGCAAATGTTGCATTTAATCGAAACTGAAAAAGATATTGTGCAACATCTCTTCGTGTAACACCTACCACGTGGTGTTGTTACTAACACCCATTTTGTGCGTTTTAACTAAATTACTTGTTAGTGGCTGTTCGGCTACATTTTCTATGACTTACTCCTAGAAACTCAGAGTTTTGGCTGCACTCATGGCACAAGCGTCAACCATTTGTAGAATCAGGGTCCCTAGTGTTACATAGTCGCATTTGAAAACCTACTATTTTGTAAACTACTCATAGGATAGTGATTTTGGTACATATCAATAGCTTCTAATACATTTCCACGTGGCTACAAGTGCACCTTGTTTAAGATAGCCACCTATACATTTGAATTATGACATTCTCTTATTATTCATTAAATGTGTCAATGTAACAACGTACACAAATAATTTTCCAGTGTCAAAAATACACTGCTCTTACAAAGCCAAACACGTCAATGAATCGCAGCCACCAATTCCCGTTCAGGACACAAAACTGGAGGTCGTCAAGTGCGTAAGTTTGACTGCAGACATCTGCTAACATTCCCACTCTACGTGATACTTAAATTAATAAAACACGTTGCCTTCTCAGCCTCTGTACCTGCGACTCTGAGCGTAGGGAATAAAATTTTGCTGTTTGCCCTTAAAAACTTGCCGGGTTCTTACCATTTCCGAAGTTTATATTTACTAATTACAAAGTTTGTTTTCGATCAACTGACCATCGATCCGTATTACAGCCAAAAATTTCCCAGTGTTCTATGTACTAAAAAATAGTTAATAGCCTTTAAATAACCTTTGATATTCCGTAAGTTAATCCTGTCTTAATATACTACCGAGGTGGTGTACCTGTAACATGACGGACACGCCTTCGGAATACCCTTGTTTGATTCCCGGCTCTGACCATCCAGATTTCGGTTTTCCACAATTTTATGAAATCCCTCGGAAAGAATACTGGGTTCCTTTATTTTCATTAGCCATGGCCGACTCCTTATCCAGTGTTCATCCGCGTGTAACATTGTGTTTAACCGTGTTGTTTAATGATTTTGCTGTCGACAAGGCGTAAAGTCATGCATAAATAGAAAATGAAATGGACATCAAAACCTACTACGTGTTTCCGCCAACGAGCTATATAGTAAACATAGAGGGGCGGAAACAGCAATCTCCAAGGCTCTATGGTGAAACCCAATTGAACATGGTATTTTGACTCTAGATAAAATGGCGGACTCCCATTTCCGGTCGAGAGACGAGAGCGATTTTGCTAATTTAAAAATTATTACAGTACAATATATTACAATACTTATTGACATTTTTCCCCGTCTTTAGCGGGAATATAGTGGAGCTAAAAAGTAACGGATTTTATGCGAACATAATGACAGATTTTTAACATAATGTTGGCCACACTGCTGTTCGCCATGTTTTCTAGGGCCAAAACAGCCGTTCAATTGGGCTTCACTTTGGAAGCGTTTCCGCCCCTCTATGTTAACTATATAGCTCGTTGGTTTCCGCATTCGAGCAGGGCCGTTTTCTGTATGAGAGAGGATCGGGGTGAAGATTGGGCCCGCTGCTCGACTAGCGAGACAAGTCTGTCGCTCGTTCGGCCCGAAAAAAATGGACGATATGAGTGTGAGATTCGTGTGGAGTATCGACGGAATGAGAGAGGCTGGGGAGACGGGAGTTCACCGAGAAAACCCGACGGCAAACGGCAACGTGTAGTACGTTTCCTACATGCAAAAAAAATCTGGGACCGAAACCTGACCCCTTGACCCCAAGAAAATAAAATATTAAAATAAAAGTTCTTCGTAAACTGCGTATTTAAGAACTGAAGTGCTATCGAAGTATTTGTGTACTTATTTGTAACATGGTTACTTCTCCAGATATATTAAAACAATCCTACATTAATCTCAATTTATGTAATTGATACATAACTGCTACAAATAAGCAAACAAGTCACATGGTACGTGATGGTTCCTTCTTGTGATCAGTCATTATCTTAGTACAAATAATATCCAGTAAAACAATACATTGAGCATACGAGATATATGAATTTACACACCAATTAAACTGTTTCAGAAAATGTACAGAATTCGTTAGCTATGTACAATTAAACTCGGAGTTATTCACTTGTTTTAGCACAGCTGATTGTAGTGTATAAATTTATGAAAACAGTTACACTGCAGATATGCTTACAGTGGAAATCAAGGGTTGTATACAAACGAAATTTTTAGTAGATTTTGATTAAATACTGGAAAAGGTGTGTTTTCTTTACTTCATGCTATAGCACGTTTTCTAAATGTTTTAGAGTGGCCGAGGATTATGATCAAGAGGAGGATATTTTGTCTATAGCACTCAGTACAATGAGAGAGTAACAGGGTCAGATGTCGATACGGCAGTTAGAACAGCACAAGAAGGGGATGATGTAAGAAGGTAACGTGCTGAGCCCAGCAACTCTGCGGCCAGTCAGTTTTTAACTGCAAGGCAGAGTTTATCGCGACGAGATCACGCGGTGCGGGGGCGGGCCAGCAGATCGATGGACGCGGTCTCGAACACAGCGGAACTCATCAGCTTAATGCACGCAGCAGGGCCGAGTGCAAAACGTCAACTACCCCTCCCAACCACTCTTCGTGGTGTTCGCCCCAAGCCATCACCGAGTTACAGCTTTATGGTTCGGTTCCTCCCACCGTCAGTGGCAAGAACTGTGGGGGATGATCAAGTACGGAGGCGGAGGGGAGGGTTTGTACCACATTCACATAAAAAAACACCCCCAGGGGTTTGTTTGTGGGAGGAGTCCAGGAACAGCAGAGGAATGGGCAAGTAGCATTCAAAAATTTTCCCCTTTTATTTTCGAACAGGTGAGGGCCACTGCCTACGTTCTGACGCAAAGGAATTGCTTGCGGTAGGAATTAATTGGTGGTTGGCCAGGAAGAGAAGAAGGGGGGAGGGGGGTATGTGCGGCGCATGTGTGCTAGCTGTTCTTTATAGTTCTCCAGCATGCGATCAGGGCAGAAATAGCGATTCAATTAAAACTGTGGCTTTTCGCCTGAGTGCGAGACAAGTCGTATGCGTGCAGTGCTTGGAAACAAGAAGATCGAACACCAATACCTGAGCGGGGAAACGTTATCGTTTCAATTACTTGACCTTCTTTTAGGGCATAGAAGTTGTACTGAATCACTCTCTTATTTTAAATAGAATTAGGTGCGATTGGCGATGAGCTAATTGTATACAAATACTGAGTATTAGATAAAAAGAGTGATAAGATGGCCAGTTCGGTGTTTAAACCCTACGTAAATAAAAATTTAAAAAAAAAAAAAAAACTAACGGGTACATGTAATAACGACCTAAGTCCAGAAACAAACGTTGTTCCGGAGTAGGGGAAAAATAATACAGTTAAAGAACTGCTTAAGTTAACTGTCTTTAAATGTAAAACCTCGGTCATACTACAATTCGTAGTAATAATACGATTTTGGTAGAAGTGTGGGCTTGGTAGTTTTTGAAATCAACGTTTCTGTTAACACTTTCAAGTTCCACTAAATGTAAAGTTTTTTTACTTAATCAAAATTTTCTACACTTTAAGATTGAAAAGTCATTTCTCTAGGAATTTTACCCAAACACGTTTCCAATACAACGAAAATAACCACTAGGTAACTACATTAAAGTTATTGGGTTTGTAAACGTGTAACACGCATGTTCGATTCTTACGTGGCTTCGATATGGAATTAAATTTTGGCAGTGCTACGTACATTACCATAGTAGCAGTTTACTATGTTTCATTATAAGAGAAAAGTCCAAAACTGTACCACGATGTTGATGTTATCACCGGAGAATCTCAACACTAGACGAGTGGTGGTCTACTTCCAGAGCGTAGTCGGATGAGCATTGAGTTACGTTGCGAGAGGCATTGGACTCGATTCCCAGGTCTGGCTAAATGAAAAAATTACTTCCTATAAACTGATAAACTGGCTACAAAAATTCGACACAATTGTTTCCTACAAAATACAAACTAACCAGGTATACTCATATGTGTTAACTTAGAGGTAGCTAATGTTTGGTGAAGTACCAAGGCGGAAGGAAGCCTTGCCCTTGTAACAAACATTTACAAAAACACAGTTATCAGGGTAGTCACCTCCCATCAAAGTGATTCGGGTTCTAATACCGGCGGAGCCGGGCCATGAATTTTCGTATATATATGTGTATATATATATATATATATATATATATATATATATATATATATATATATATATATATATACACACACACAGTGGCGAAAGATTTTGTTTCCCAATAACCATATCCGGGCCAAAATATTTTTTTAAATTTCTGTTACTAACCTAATATTGCGGAACACCTTCTGCTTATTTAAACTTTGAAATTAATCAACATATCGATGGTGAAGACGCAAAACCTCGTATGTCACAATTGGAAAGAGCTCAGATGGGCGGATAAACTGGAGATGAAATCTTACTGGTGTGGAAGGAATTTTACAGCCATTTAGTTTGCATCAATACAATAAAATGTGTTTTGGAAAAAAACTAATTTATTAGACATTTTTGTTATTGCCGAGGAACAATGAGTAAAAATGTAAATGCTGCCAAAAATTGACATACGAGGTTTTGCATCTGCACCATCGATATGTAGCTTCTCGCATTACATATATGCGCTCGTATTTCACTTCTTCTCTATGTCAATACTCAAGCGTGGCATTTGTATGTTTTGTACCATCAAAGTAGAAGAAACTGATTCTAAATCATTTCCAGACGTTTTTTTTAGCAAAATTCTGATAATTTCTAACTAATCCTTTGTTGGGTAATGTAAATGTGATAAGTAACACCCGTTTATATAGTTTTTACTGTATATTCATCTATAAAGACACAACAAACATTTTTAAAAATATAGTTTAAAAGAAATATAACTAACGTGTTTCAAATTCGCCCGACGAGAAAGTGTTTTGTAGTAGGCAAAAATGTACCAAGCATTATACAGAAAAGAGTGCCGTGGGCATTTGTCTCTTTTATTGTTAAGTGTGTCATTACGAGTGGTGTATTAATGCAAAGCCAAGTGCACATGGGCATATTTCTTGTACAAAATATGAACGACTTCTTGTTCAACTCAAATAATAGCGAACTTGCGTCGATCGTTTGAACAGCTACCTGACATACTAGTGACTAGGATACATGCATTCGCTAGTGCAGGATAAGGAACTTTTTTTTTGCTATCGTACTTGTACTCATTGAATGTAAACAAGCAGATTTTACGCATTCGCAACGGTTTAGAACGAAACAGCTTCAAAGAAGTAATGTTTTAAAAAAAAACACTAGTATCTAGTTCAAAAGAAGACGCATTTGAAGATACATTTTCGAGTCGTTCAACATATCACATAACCTAGAATATTATCTACAGCCGACAATTTTACCATTATTGCAGGTAATTTTTATATAATCCGCAGACACTACAAATATTGCAAAAAATATCCCCAATACGCCAAATGCAGCTTTAAAATCTCAATTTATCATTTTCATGGTGTAAACTTCCTAGCACAAGAAAGTTGGTCGTTTAGACTAATTAATTCAGTAAGATGCAATTTTCCCTTTTCCTGTAGACTTTTTACTCTCGATTTAACGTGCAATAAATAAGGCAATCGTAATAAATGATTACTCCTCGAATAAAATCAAGAAAAGTGAAACGGTCACAACCTACGAATATTGTTTATAATGTTTTAGAATTTTCTAAAGAAATAAAGAAAGGAGGTCTCATCAAAACACCAGACAATGTAGAAAAAATAGCGGCAAAATCAGTAGGTAAACGCGAAAAATATGTGTGAAACATTACCTGCAAGTGTCAGACAGCGGAAAAAGTCGCACCTGCCATTTTCAATCCAGGTAAACGTTGTCGACGGTAAAGGAAGACGGAACTTCACGATTTCTGTAAAAATGGTGTGCGCCGAAGGGTTCTAAATGTTATGTAGTCCGAAACAGAATACCCACTTATTGTAATTATAAATGCTGTAAAATAAAATAAAATTCAAAAACGGTTATTAGAAACAATGTTTCCTTCCCATTGGCTTTGCGAAAACCGTAGTTAACCTAAAATAAATTTTGAAAGGGAGTTAGAAAAAACAAATGTATAGTTTAATGCGGGATTGTGGAATGGTAATAGGCCTGCTACGAGTGTTGGGTTTCATTGGTGCAAGGGAAGGCGCAGACAGGCGCGTTATATTTTTTCGTGGTCATTATAAGCTAGTCATATTAATACTTTATGCTGTCTTCTCTTTTGTGAGACTTACAGTGGTGACAAACATTTAATGACGCCGGTTACGTACCTACCATTCAGCTAAGATCGCTATCAGAAATCTTCGCAAAAAAATTATTCCTTGAATTTCACCAAACTTGGTAGACATATATACTAATACGCAAAGCTGACTTTACTGTAGTATATTTCGTTTATCCTGTGTTCATATTTTCAAATTGGCAGCCATTTTAAATTTTTAGTATACAACTACACAGCTAAGAAAATACTTTTCAGAATTTCGCCATACTTGGTATACATATACTACACACAAAGCTGACTTGAATATTGTGAATTTCGTTCAACCTGTGTGCATATTTTTAAAATGGCGGACATTGTTATATTTTAAAAATATTACCACACATCTTAGAAAACACTTTTTCAGAATTTCACGAAACTTGATACACGTGTACTGCATACAAAACTGACTTAATATTCGGTATTTATTGCATCCTGTGTACATATTTTCAAAACAGTGGCAATTTTTTTTTTATTTTTATCATAGTATCACATATATTAGATAATATTTACCAGAATTTCACGAATCTTGGCACACATATACAGCGTACCATAGCCTATGTAGTATTTAGTACATCCTGTGTGCATATTTTCAAAATTGAACCATTTTTTTTAAACTTCAGCAAACTCGGTACACATACACTTTATACAAAGCTGACTGGGATATTGTATGTTTAGTTCATCTTGTATTCATATTTTAAAACTGGGGGCCATTTTTATGTTTTAGCATATTATCACACATCTCAGAAAATATTTTTTTCAGTTTTTCATTCATTTTGGTACACACATACTACATACAAAGATGACACGAATGTTTTGTATTTAGGTTATCCTGTGTTCATATTTTCAAAATGCGGTGATTTTTATATTTTTAGCATAGTATTACATACGTTAGGGAATATTTTTCAGAACTTCAGCAAACCTGCTACACATATACTACGTACAAAGCTGACTTGAATATTGTGTATTTAGTTCATACCGTCTTCCTATTTTAAAATGTCGGCCATTTCTATTTATTTTTAGGATAGTATAACATATATTAGGAAATATTTTTCAGAATTTCACCAAACTTGGAACACATATACTACACACAAAGCTGACTTCAATATTGTGTGTTTAGTTCATCCTGTGTTTATATTTCCAAAACGTTTACCAACTTTATACTTTAACATAGCGTTACGTATCACAGGAAATATTTTTCAGAACTTTAGCAAATTTGGTTGACATGTACTACATACAAAAAATTACTTGAATATTGCGAATTTAGTCCATCATGTATTTATGTTTTCAAAATAGTGGCAAATTTTATATTTTTTACATATTATTATATTCTTAGGGAACATTTTTCACTACTTCAGCAAACTTGGTACTCATATAATTTACTACACACAAAGCTGACTTGAATTTTGTGTGATTTGTTTACGCACTGTTAATTTTTTTTTTTTTCAAAATGGCCAATATTTTCATATTTTATCATAGTTTTACATATTTTCTGTAATATATTTTTAGAATATTACCAAACTTGGCTCACTTATACTACATACAAAATTGACTTGACTGTTTGTTTCGTTCTTCCTGTCTTCATATTTTCAAAATGACGGCCATCGTTTTATTTTTTGGCGTAGGAATACATATCTTGGGATATATGTAGTCAGATTTTCATTAAACATGGTACAAATATACTACATATAAACCTGACTTGACTTTTGTACCTGACTTGACTTTTGTATATTTCGATCATCCAACTGTAATATTTTCAAATAAATTGATATTTTTATATACTTTTATGAAAGAAAGACTTTTCATAAAACTTTTACCCTAATTTCTCAAACTGGTTACTCGCATATAATCTGTAAGCTTTAGTATATATTGTGTATCGCATGACACATCAATATTATCATTTAATATTGCTGGATTACGTAAATGATTTTAACTTTCAGGGCTAATTTGCATCTACGTTCAGTTATGCTGGTAACTTCTGGTTTATAAATTGATGAAAATTAGTAAATTTTTGCTTAAATTTGAGATGCGGTTATTACTATAATTTTCAAACCTAACTTTTGTCAATCACGTGGTAAAATGCATTGATACACTGACTTTAAGTTCCTATAATTTTGAATTAGATTGTTACTTACAAACTTCTTTTTGCTATACCTCAGTGGCCAATTTGACTTTGATGACTGTATGCAAAATTTAGAGGAGCCTAATATTTAATTTGCAGAAACTACACATTATCACGTGTATAAAATTTGAACAGTTCTTTACGCAAATATAAAAAAAGATTGTTTGCTTCTCGCAGCGTCCTTAGTAACATGGTGATTACCCAGTTTACAATACAGTCGAATGTTGTCGCAAACTGAAATTTGTACCGCAAATAACACGACAGTGTGCTCTGTCTTGTCGAAAGCGAGATGTCCTGAAGGAAGGCTGAGAGGTGGACGGAGACGGTAAATGAATATGTCTTGTTGTGGACGACGTTGCTCCATGTCAGATTCAAGTAGGCTGTGGGGAGATGGCAGCTGCTGAATGCCATCCATGACGAGCACCATTTTGCCTAATCTCTAGGAACGTGCAAAATTCGCGTTATTTTTTGGTATAAGACTAAACTTCACTTTCCTATACATAACAGAGCATAATCTGCGATTCAATTGGCCACGAACTTTAATGTATTGTTATTTACGTGTGTTACGTATTTACAGAGATTGGCCTCTCTACCGTGAAAGCATTCTCTGCGGCAAGTCGCGACAATATCGGCCAGCGGGAGACGTCGAACAAGCCTATAGTCACTTGGAGTCTAGTCAGCTGTCAGAAAATAACGCGAATTTTTCATGTCTCTACTAATCACTTTCAGTTTAACCATTGGTTATCACTGCGTTATTAGGACACGCGGAGAAAAACCGTAAGGTCTGGAAGGAGCATTAGTAACTTAATTAACGTAAACGTATTTGTCTTCGTATACTTTCGTATTAACTGCCTTATTCCTGTGCCCTGAGCACGAACTCGTCCGGGACGTTGCGATATGTACCGTGTGCTAACGAAACACGTAGCGCAAATAGTGAGTACGAACCATTTTGCGGAGCGTGTTTCGTCATGTTTCTGCGGAGCCGCGGGGTAAACGAACCTTTATGACGTCAATATGAAAGGAAGCTAACATACGTAATTTTGGTGCTAGTATTTAGCTAGTGGGTGTTGAATATGTGATTTCTCATTATTTTTTCTGTCTTTTTGATACTATTTTTTGAGTCTTGAATACTTCCGTGGTAATAAAATACTTATTTTTTTACATATGTACCGGAAGTTTGGTAAATAACAATTTGTAGTGTTGGCCACAGCAACTATTATTCCTTATAATGATTCCCGTTACACTACTACGATTGTTCAAACTCGTGAAGAATTTAGTTTTTACAAGGAACATTGATTTACAAGTCTACATATTTTTTTGCAAACAAAATCTAGTGTTTGCGATGGTAAACAATTCTAGCGTGTATTTTTGTTCCAACAAAATTACATCATAATTATATTTATTATGCGCTGTACCGTAAACTATGCTGGCATTGTAAAGTACAAAAAACTAATTTAAATGTATAGCCCTACATTTACCGTTAGGTTTGTAGTATGAATATATCTAGTGTCATATTACAATAGAATATTTCGTTTTTAATTTAATATTGATATTGTACACCCTTTCGCCAACAGTTGCCGCAAAAGCACCAACATATTACATATTTCGGTTGTCGGCCACTAGTGCCATTCGGTACGTAAATGTTTCGATTTCGATTCCTCCTAGCCTCCTTAACCTAAACGGTTAATTTAACGCATAGATTTATGCTTGGGGATAGTTAAAAGCGCGAAGCTATGCTCTCAGTAATATATTTGTATTTATTTTGACTTAAATAACATAACTACTGTAAGATGCTAAAAACTGTAATAAGAATGTAATTAAAGCTTCTTTATGTTTAATATAAAATTTTTGTATGTGTTTAATGCGATCTTGTAATTGTTGTGTTTGATGTATAAGCATAGTCACGAGAAAAGAAAAAAAACAAAATAATAAACGCGGCGCGGGAGACTGTGTCTGGTGGCAGCCGTTGTCTGCGAGCTGGCCTGTGATTGGTCAAGGGAGTTAAGGCCTCACTCTTTAGTTTTGAAATGGTTACAAAAATATTTTTTAAACGCTCATTAATACATATATAAAAAATTCATTCTTACAGTTTTAACGCTTATATAATCGTTTGTATTTAATTTTTTCTGCTGCAATACACCAAACAGATTTTTAAATTTGTGCCCCTGAAATATCATATGTTTTGTTGTCAAAATACGCCAAAACGAAGGAAAAATACTTTTCGCTAGCAAGCGGTACATTATTAAAAAAAAAAAAAATGCTCTGGCAAAATTGTGTATCGTACGACTGTACACAGTCTCTAATTTTTTCAAAGCATTTGGTTAAAAAAATATTCGAAATTTTTGCAATTGTTTGAAATAAATGAAAGGACATGGTTTTAAGGCGAGGGTTGCTGGCCGGTGCGGCCATAGGTAAGCGCTTACAACACACTCGGTAGGAAGTCATGGAGGCGATCGTCACGTGTCGCGAGTATACAGCACAGAGAGTGCTTCGCCTGACCAGCTAAGCCCGAGAGACGGAGTTTGGTCCGGCAACTAAGCGTCTTGAGGGCTGATTTTTTAAAATAATATTTTGCAAACTACAAAAGCGATAATTTACTGAAGAAATATGAGCATAATTTATGGTAATTTATTAATGGAGCTGTCTCTCGTGCACATCAAGTTAACTGGCCGTGTTTTATTTATGACATTTGCATTAAATTTAAATTTGATTTGTGAAGTTACGAAACAAGAACAAAAATATACCAACTGGCGGGTAACATATGTCAGCTTAACGTTAGGGGCAAATCGCGTACGTCAAAGTTAATCGGTACGCGAAGGGCCTTATACGGGTGTATCATAATTCATGTTACGACGCTTGAGGGTAGAAAGCTCGTATTATTTGCAACCTTTTTTGTCAGTAAATATGTCGCCGGAAACGCGTAGTTAAGCCCCTGTAGCCCCAGAAAGAGTCAGCGTAGGCAACCCGTTGTAAAATGATATGTTGTGGATGTGTGGGAGTTCGAGAAGAGGAATTAATGTTTGTAATCGTGGCACAGATTGTAATTTCAGTCTGAAATCAATCACAACGTCGGCTTTGTTTCACAACATTGTATTCGTTACGTACATTTTAACAAACGTGACAGCCTAAAGCAACGGCTCAAAAACACGCCCACCTTGAGCGGCACAGAGGTGGCAGCGGCGAATCATGTTTTCACGGATATGCTGGAGCATGTGTGGGGTCGTCCTTATGATTTCGAACGCTTCAACGATTCGTTGTGTAAGCTCTTCAACCGTTTCCACTGGCGTATCGTAGATAAGCCCTTTTACGTAACCCCATAGAAAGAAATCTATGGCGGCCATGCGACAGGGCCCGCTCGTCCAATCCATCGGTTGGGAAATGTTTGGTTTAAATACTCTCGCACTTGCAGGGAAAAATGAGGTGGTGCCCCGTCATGTTGGTACCACATCACACGTCGGGCATGCAGTGGAACCTCTTCTAGAAGACATGGTAGTTCGTTCTGAAGTAATTGGAGGTATCCGTCGCCGGCGGAAGAAAAAAAGGCCCGATGAGTACGCCGTCAACAATACCTGCCCACACATTAACTGAAAAACGTTCCTGGCGAGCTGTAACAAACGATGCATGCGGATTGACATCATTCCAAACATGACTGTTGTGCGAATTTAAAATAGCGTCTTGAGTGAACTTGGCTTCATCGCTGAATAAAACCGCAAACTCGGGGTTCCTCAATACTCTTGCAATGTACGAACGAGAAAAGCTCGTGCGGAGAGGATAGTCCGCCGGACCCATGTATTGCACTTTTTGAAGGTGATACGGGTACAAGAGTTGCTCATGAAGAACTCGCCAAACAGCAATTTTGTCAGCATCCACATCGAAACCTGCTGACCTTGTACTTGTATCTGGACTCTCCTCAAATCTCTGAAGTACATCTTTTACGAAACTGGAAGAACGAACCCTGCGCGGAGCACCAGCATTTGGTCTTGTGACGGCACATGTACCAGTATCACGCATTCGCTGCGTATGTCGTGCAAACATGGTGTGAGCTGGAATCCTACGACCCGGACATCGTTCTTCGTACAGACGACGGGCAGCTCGTCCATTTTGTCTAGCTTCCCCGTAAACAAGCAGCATGTCCGTGTACTCACTAAACGTGTACTCCATTGAGCTCCACTACAACGTCGCCCTTTTCAGAACCACAGCGAAAGAAATGACACCACGAGTTTGCTTGTACGACAGAACAGTCAACGACAGACCGCCAGTGATATCAAAACACACTGCGATGTCATGCAGCGCAGTGCTATGGCACGGCACGAACGGAAGAAAAGAGGTGGGGGTTCCACCAACGGAAGTAAAAAGGGGCGGGGGTCAGCATTCGGCATCGTACAATCCTCTCTACGAGCGCTGCCTAGCGTTGTAAACACGTAAGTCACCACAGCATCGTCTGTCTCGCACAAAGCCCAACGGGTTGCCTACGCTGACTCTTTCTGGGGCTACAGGGGCTTAACTATACGTTTCCGGCAACATGTTTGCTAACACAAACGGTTGCAAATAATACGGGCTTTTAACCCTCAAGCGTTGTAACATGAATTTTGGTACATCCGGTATACGACCCTGAGATTCTGAGAGACGCGGACGGGCAACTAGAGCATCGTCTCAGAAGTACTGGCCTGTCTTCGGCGGCGAGGGTCGCTGGTTCGACTCCGAGAGGCGACACCCACATCACCACAATTGCGGAAGGAAGGACGACCGCAACACGACGTCGGCTGACCCACCCACAGCTGGCTGGAGGCCAGTGAGTCAAGTCAACACCACACCTCCACAGATAGAGGTAACAGTTACAGTGGTAGCGTCGTCCAATCTGGTAGCAGTATGGTGAGTGACGGAGCTTACATTTCAACAGCAATCAGTCAACCACCCAGAAGAGATCATGAGAGCAGACGGCGAAGAAGACAGTAGTTCGACGTAGTTTTCGTTGCATTTTTTTTGTGTTCACCTTAGTATTGAATGCCACACATTTGCAGTTGCAAGGGATGGAGACCAGGTTCCAGGTGGCAAACAAAAATAAATATAATAAATGATCTTTCTACACGGCACCAGGAACCAATGACGGTAGGTGACTTATGGCCGAACACAGATACGTCAATTGTGAGTGAGATGGAAGATAGCGCGGAGGCAGGTGTTACGTGTAATAGTCGTGGAGACGACACGAGTATCGAGTTAGGCGAAATAGATGCCAGACAGCTGTCGCACAACTCGGGTGGCAATTTATCAGGCCCTACGAGCATGTTGTCTAATCGAAAGACAGGGGTAAGCGTTTTCGAGCCAACGGACATGCAGAAAATGCTGAACGCTATTTTGGGCCAAAAAAATAAAAATTTAAGAAGTTAAATAAGCGAGATGAATGTTAACTTGAATGAAATAAAAAATAAAAATGGAAAATGAGTTCGAAAATCTCTGGAGGAAGCCAGGGAGGCGACCGAATCACGTGTCGCGAGTACACAGCAGGGGCGTCATTTGGGGCTACAGGGGGGGTGGCAAATGCCCCCCCCCCCCTGGATTTGGAATTTTTGTGTATAAATATATTTTTTGTATTTTTAAATGTAAATAATGCTAACTTAGGGACATAAAACTGAAGTTTTATTATTAAAGTATCTAATTTATACATGCTTAATTAATAAAAAAGATAAAACAAGGTCACTGTCGTCAGAAAACAAAATCTTGCCCCCCCCCCCTGGAAAAACCTGAAATGACGCCCCTGGTACACAGTACAGAGTGTTTCGCCTGACCAGCTGAGCCCACTCGACGGGGGTTGGTCTGGCAACTGCGCGTGTTGACGACCGACGTTTCTTTTTAAATAATATTTTGCAAACTACGAAAGCGATAGTTTTCTAAGGAAAGGGCGCATAATTTATGGTAAAGCGAATGATAGCTGCACACTCGTGAGCCGTCTCTCGTGTGCACCAAGTTAATTGGCCGAGTTTCATTTCTGGAATCAGCATTCAATTTCAATTTGACTTGTGAAGTTACGAAACAAGAACTAAAATGAACCAACTGGCAGGTAACACAATTCAACAATAATCAAATCGTGTTGGTTTAATAAGTAATTATTTTCTGCTAACGTATCACCGGCCATTTTCCCCGTGGAGGCTACAGCGATGTAGAAGCGGTGTCCACGGCATACGACGTGCATACGTACTCAAGATTTGCGTTCCGAATGCGGTGAACACAGAGAAAGTAGCTTCTAAACGAAACGAAACTTGCGATGTGTAATGTTTGTACTCGGGCCGCTGGGGTTTATTGGAGAAGTTAAGCATGAAAGCGCTCACTCGACAGTCAAATACGCTATTTCTGAAACTACTTTAATATGGCATGTGTGTGATAATACGTAGTAAGAAGAAAGATTTACTCGTCTGAGTAAGTAACGTTTCAATGTATACTCTCATTTTCAGAAAATTTAGGTCTCTAAGGCATTGTTTCACGAAAAATGTCATAGTTAAGTCACATTTATCTAGCGTGAGGTTGTACTTTTCTAAATCTTCATCACTTAGCCAGATTTGATGAAAATCGTGAAATCCTTCGTTAAGACATGATACTGACAAAACATAATGAAAATAGCACAAACCAATCTCTGTGCAGTGTTATCTGGCTATAACCGCTGACATCTTAACCCAGTAAATGTATTTTCTATTCAAAATAAGTTGTCTTTAATGCTTCTCTTCGTACTGGTTCCCTCAATGAATTAATTAAAGCAGTCTACTATAACAAATTGAATCGTTCAGTTACACATATCGACTGAAAGGTTCGGGTAAATAAACATTACGCCTTCAACAGCGGACAGTACTCAATCATGACTTTTTCCGTGTAGACTTCAACACCGGTAGGGGTCATTTGTAAACGTGTCCGCCAAATTATCATTTTCATACAGTGATGAGAACAGATGTCACATACTTACAATTTCTGTCAGTGGCTCAGTTAACGATAAAGGTTTCATTAAAATTATGTTTTAAGAGAAACTAATATGACTAACAGTATTTATAATTTTTCTCACTAAAAGAACAACAGCATTGTTGCCATGTTAAGTTTTATAACGTATTGCAAGTAAAATATTAATAATTCTGTAACCAAAGCCTCTCCAAAATATACGAACTTGAAATAGTATAACGTTTGAGGCTGCGTAATGCAGATGTTGTTAACAACGATTTTAGAAAACTTAAACAAAAACGTCAGAGCTAATTTTATGTATATAATTAACTATAAAATGTTTGCACTCCAAGACAATTTTACATAAGGAGCCATGATTTGCATAAAATATGTAATGGACATAATTTTGCAAATATGGCCAAGCGTTTTCGTACAATTTAATGGTAAAAGTAAGTGGTAGGTCTTTCATTCTCCTTGGACAAGGATTTGAATGGCCTTCCGTGTTAAGACAGTAATATATCATGCTGCACAGCTTGATGGTTGGAAAGCTAAGCGCTAAGCCTTCGTTCACAAAATAACAAAACACTAAGCTGTGAACTATCAAGCATTATAAAGGACAATTTTGTCAAGAACTCCAGCTGCGAATTAGCCTATACTGATACGAGCCTAACGATAAGGAAACCTTGAGCATACTTTCTAGCGCAACAGTTTTTCGTTTAGTGGAGGAAGTTCAAGATAAGTCAGTTGGGTTCGTGCGACCATAAGCTACAGAAATTTCTTTCTAAAGAAAATGTTTTGTAAAACTAACTGAGGGAAAAAGTTCATCAAAAGGAAGATCGTTACACAGTAAGTAAAAAATGTTTGACACTAACAACGTCCGATCTACATTTTCGTGGATAAGTGTCTTGGATAGTTATGTTACGATCTTAATCTACATTGCAAAGTAAATATAGACTTTTAATATCAACTTCCTCTCTGGGGCTGTGTGCGTGTAATTTTTTTTGTGACTGTGTGTGTGCCTCCGCACGTGTTATGTACGAGTGGATGTGTGGGTCACCTATCATTTTTGAACCTAATGACCAAATTTTAACCAAATCGGTACACATATAGTACTTAGTACGGTAACATTACATTTGTGTATTTCATTCAAGTTACGTTTACATTTTTGCTATCGATGGATGGATTCGAAAATATATTTATTTACATAAAATATTTAATTCACAATTCATGCTAATTTCATCAAACTTGTTACATACCAAAAACTCTTTAAATTTTAATCCAATTTCTATGTAATTTGCTAACGCAGTGTTCATATTTTATATGGTGACTTTTATCATGTTTTTTCTAATATGAAAAATCTTTCGATACTTTTTCGAATCTTATCAACATAAGGAAATACGAGTTTTTAAAAAGGTCGCTTTTACTATTATTGTTCATACTACATTCACTCTTACAAATTAGAGGCCGTTTGAAATAATAGGAGAAAGCAAGACATATGAGGAAAAATTTTTTCACAATTTCATAAAAATGGCGCAGGTATGTACTTTAGTAAGGTGACTTGACATTTATGTATTTTGATCGTACTGTGCCAATATTTTGAAAATGGCAGAATTTTAACATTATTTAATCACAATTTTTCTACATGTCATCAAACTCGGCACAAATATAGTAACAATAAAGTAACTTTTGAGTTTTCCGGTGATGTTGGTTTCATATTTTTTAAAGAATGACTGCCATTTTATCACTTTATAACAGAATTGTATAATTTTGGAATTTTTATATATTTCATTCTTAATGGTGTCGGAACATATTTTTTATCACACGAAAAATCACAATGATTCAGTATTCAGAGTTTCATCCTATGAGGTATAATTGCAGAATTATAACTACGTAAAGTCCCTTGACTTTAACGTATTTTGTTCTTCCGGTACTCGTATTTTCCAACTGCGGCAACTTAGTAATTTCTCGTTCACCTGAGATTTTTTTTTAAGTATACCCGTTTCTCGAGTTTCACCAATCTCATCAAACAAATAGTATAAAGTTAAATCACCTGACTTTTATGTTTAATTTCATGCTAGGTTTTCATTTTTTTTAATGTCGACAATCTGAAACATTTTGGTGCTATTTTATACTTCTTGAAACCATTTTTTCAAATTGAAACCAACTATTATGTTTTGATAGTTCGTTTAATATACTTTTCTTGTAGGTATTTGCAAGTACACCATGTCTGAAAGTAGCTGGACATGAATAAATAAAGACATGTTGATACATTTCGAGAAACATTTGACCGATTGAAAGTACTTAATTTATGCCATAATTCATATAATGTCTTACATTATATTTAGCGTACGTCATCACCTGACAACGTTTGTTCCTAAAGTCCAGGAACTACCTTTTCTTTGTGCCATAGACACATTTTATAACACGACTGTTGAGGACTCCATGTTATCAGTGTTTTTATACTCAATGTGTGTGTTACGTCATACATTTTCTTGATTATCAATACGGTCAAAAGAGAACTTCTATGTTGCGATTGGTTGGACTGTTGACTTGTTAGTTCTTTTTGGCTAGGATGGACCAACCCGACGACTAATGCCGGCGTATGAGCATTATTCGGCCATCTTAGCTACTATTTAAACTTAACCTATATTTTCCTGTCTGTGACATCACGTTAAGTGGGAATGTTAGACAATTTTATTGTATTCTCAGTTTTTGAGCTATGACATTTATTAAAATTGTATTACTAAGCATAGGCATAGATTGGTAGAATGCTAAACATTAATAATAATGCAATCTTTCATTAATTTGTCATGAAGAATCATTGCAAGAGAATAATAGGTCAACTTTCATGCCTACGTTCAACTTAAATATACACCACTTTTTTTATCACTCTTTAATTGTATTTCGGCTGTACTTGGTATTCATGTTACCTATTCATAGTATTTTTTTACGTTTTTTTAGAAATGACGTGAAGAACTTTCATCGCATACGAGACTTATTTCACTTACGGATTAAGCGTACGCAAATACATATATTTAAATATATATTTAAATCAATTCTATTTAATCTGGCGTGCAAAATAGTAGTATGAACTGTCCATTCGGTCCAGGCAATTATTCGCTGTAATTTACAATATATTTTTTCTGGACAAATGTTAGCCTACCTTCCGAAGGAAAATTGGCTTATGAATTCGAACTCCTGTTTGTGTGTGAGTCCGTCTGTGCGTATGTGTCCTCCTTAATAACTTTTGAACCAGTGGCATGAATTACATCAAACATTGTACACATACAGTATTTAGTAACCGGAATTGACTTCTGTATATTTCGTATATACACCTTTCACACTTTCAAAAAGGCGGCCATTTAAACGTTTTCCGATCAAGCTAGGTGTCTAAGGAACCGTATCTTAGAATTTCATTAAACTAGGTATATACAGAGAACCTAGTAGGATAAACTGAATATTAAGTATTTCGTCAATACATCATATGCATTTTTAAAATGGCTGTAATTCTTATATTTTTATCATAATATAACATATTTGTGGACATGTTTCATCGAATTACGTCAAACTCGGTATACATATACCACATACTAAGCTGAATATACTTTTGTGTATTTCGATCATAAGATGGCCGTGTTTTCTTAATGGTGACAATGTTTACATTTTTAGCGTAATACGATACATCTGAGGAAAGATTTTTATGAATTTCATCAAACTATGTACACATTTACTAAAAAAGCTGACTTGACTTTTTCTCTGTATTTCGTTTATCCTGTGTCCACATTTTCATAATGACAGCCATTTTTATATATTTAGCATAGCATGACATCTCAGGAAATAATTTTCTTAATTTTGGTTAAACTAAGTATTTATATATACCCTAGTAATGTTATTCTCTGGCTATAGATAAAGAAGAAATGCATTATATATTTTTTAATTTATTCATATCTTTATAAACAAGGTTTTTCATTACTAAAAACCGTACCTATCTTATTTACTTGCACCGCAATAGACAAATGTTATCTCAAAAATATTAAGGGGTACATTATATTAAAGCAATACAAAAATAAGAGAAAAATGTGCTTGTAATGGTATCACTAATAATTCTGCAACCTTTACATCAATAGTTATGTCTTGGAGTACGACAACGCCATAATTTTTCATTTCGAGGGTGAAACTAATTAATTTTAATTAAGTTCGAAGGGCATGTCTCGTACTCACGCTATACTCCACTCCCTTCCCCTAGCAACACCTATGCTGGACTGTAGAAACATGTGTCAAATCTATCAGTCAAACAGTCCAATGCATCCTTCGAACTCGAGTCGGATTTGGAATAAAATTCATTTGATATTTCCTAGAGAAATTTGAGCCAGCAGAAATTATTTAACAAAATAAGGAGTTAATTCCATTATTAGAGAACGAGAGAGAAAATGCGTAAATATTTACTGCCACAGTAGTATCCAAATTTCTCTAGCATGATACGTGTTAAATTATTGGACGACAATATCTCAATACAGTTCAAATGATTACAGACAAATAACAAACTATAGGTATCGACGTACCAGACTTCTTACTGTCCGGATTAAATGTGAAAACACGAATAACATGCATATAACACGTGACACGTGTATACTAAATTAGAACTTAGAAAATAGTGTACTTTTCCGGAGATAAACCAATAACACTGCCACGTTTTTAGCGACACGAATATATCGCGGGGAAAGTTTGCTAGACTGCAACGTAACATGTCGACATCTGACGTTCTAATGCCGTTATTGGGGTGTCTCCATCCGACTGGGCCAGTGATAATTGGTGCGCTGCTAATGAATATTTATGACCTATATTTTAACAGCTATTTAACTATCCTTTAATCATTCTAAGAGATGAAGATTTATCGCAGGAAAACTTGACTATTTGCTGGGTTTCAACGCAAGTTCAGCTTACAATAAGATTACTGGCTTTCGCTTGTGCTTGGAGCTGTTACCCTATTTGACAGGGCCATTAAGAATCCAGCTATTGTAATGTTTGATGCCTGTTATTGGACTGCAAACACCTATGCTGGGTCAGACGTATAACACCAAATTATATATGTTACAAGAAAATACAGAGTTTTCAAGGGTATGTTGACATAAACTAATATTGTTGTCACAAAAGATTTTAGCTATTTTCCGCCATCTGTAACCGTTATACCAATTTGTGGTTAAAATGGCATCTGTTGATAAACAAGAATTCGTAGTACAGTGGACAATGAACTCTGACCATAGCCACTATATTTCCATTGTGTGCCCTGTTTCTATTTTTAGCCTTATGACACCTCAAGATATTTATTTCAAATCATCATCAATTTTAGTACACATATATGACTTTGTAAGCTGACGTGACTTTTGTATACATTATTCATCCTGTGTTTGTAGTTTGATAATGGCGGCCGTTTATCAACTGTCAACATAATACGACATATATCAGGAAACATTTATATATATGTATATGTATATATATATATATATATATATATATATATATATATATAACTTAGCGGACTTGACTTTTGTGTATTTTGTTCATAGAAGTGTCATATTTTAAAGAAAAAAATTATGTTTTTTTTCTTTTACTTTTAGCACAATGACGTCTCAGAAAATAATTCTCTTTTCGGTATTTATCAAACTGAGTACACATATGTGATTAAGTAAGACGGATGTTTTATGTATTTTGTCTATCCGCTGATTTTATATTTAAAACGGTGGCTTACTGTACACATACCATAAAGTGACAAACTAAGGAAATAATTGTTTTCCAAAAATCATTAAAAGTTGCTACACATGTGTTACGTATTAAGTTGACTTACGTTTTTTTTTTTTTTTTTTTTTTAAATTCTTATTGGAATATAAGTAATGGACGCTGTTTAACGCATTTTAATCATACGAATTACCTAAGGAACCATTTTTCAGTACTACTTCATACTCAGAACTCACTATATAATGTTTATCAAGGTGACTTGCATTTTACGTTTTTGTATGTACCTTGCTCGTATTTTCTAAATGTCGGCCATTTGACCATATTATGAATATAGAAGGGAACGTTTTTCTCGCACAGTACTTGGTAAATTAACTGTACTTCCATGTATTTTGTTTACATAGTTTTCATTATCTAACTGGTGACATTTGAAACATTTATTTATAGATCACACAACATATTTGTAAAACCGTTTTTCCGAATTTCATCAAACTCGGTACACATGTAGTTCGAAGTAAAGTGACATGATTTGTATCCTATGAATTTATTTCACGGTGTGATAATAGCTATATACTAGCGGAATTTGAAGGAAAAGATTATCACATTAAAATTTTTAATAATATGTAGACAAAGTTTTATCATGATCGTACGTTATATGCATTATTTTTCACACCGTATTCTATTTTTGAAAACTGTTGTCCTTCGATTTTTTTCATGTTATGAAATACTTGGAAACCATTTTCCAAAATTTCTTCAGACTCTGTACACTTTAAGTACTAAGTAACGTATCGTGACTTTAAAGTTTTTGGATCGTGTTATGTTTCGTTCTGTAAATCACATAATACTGAAGATTTTACGACATCTGAACACACGAATTTTAGTAAATATCTGTCAAGAACAGATTGAAAGCCAATTATATATTTACAAATTTCATTATCAAACGTTTTTATGGTATATGAGTACCGTGCTAGATGATAGCACAAGAGTAACCTTAATATAAGCATTTTAATGTTCCTAGATATAGGTAAACAATTTTAACTTTTAGAGTAAATTTGCACCCATTTTGAGGAAAGAAGGTTCGTCAGTTATACTGGTACCTTCTTTTCAGTTCTATAATTTACATTCGGGTCACGTAATGTTGAAAGCAATTATTATTTGGCACCGTGTTATCCAAAAAAAATACCATTTCAATGGTATTTATTTTGTGCTTATGTATTAAGGTAATAACTGTTGAGATTTTTAAACTGAAGTTTTACCAGTTCGCTGTCGCAAGTTTAAAGGTATAAAATAAAAATTAATGGACTTAAATTTTGGTTGTATTTGTTTAGTAACCTATTTTGTTAATAACCACTGCAGTTACCGTAAATATAGTTTTTAGTAAAATGTATGGTTTAAATATGTATAAATTTTTTTATTTTAAATATCTGCTAAATTACAGAGCAATCATTTGCTGCACAGGTATTTCGTGAATGTGCATTAGAATACATTCTCATATCACAAACACTGTTGCGCAGTTCGTGCCTAAGTTTCCACTTGCTTCTGGTTGCGGGTCGCCACTGAGTTTATTTGCCTTAGAATAGTCCGTGAAATTGAAGGAAAGAACTGATTCATTCGAAGGGGTATTTTAAGCTATGGTTCTTAAATGGAGTAAACGATCCCCAATAAAACAAATGTCCAAAAACGTGATATGGATGAACTACGGTATTTATATCATTGCATGGTTTCAAAGCTTGAGAACATTAAATTGTACGTTTGCTGACCTTGATTTTAAAACCTTAAGGCCTACCAATTATCTCACAGCGCTACATTACGTACACAACACACGTTCACTGAAAAGTAGGCTACATATATGACTATGCTAGCATTGGCTGCTGCTCCCTTGAGGCAGCAAATGACAAATTAAGGGCAGAAATAGGGACACGTGACATGAAACCCAGCATAAAGTAATCTAACGTCGCACTGGCTTGCCTGTATACAAATTGAATGTCACAGTTATAATTTGTAGTTTTATTTTGCCATATATCAGGAACGTTCTTGAGGTCCTTCAATTCCGTCGTGTATGTAACTCAATAAAAATCTGTAATTATCGCTTCATATACATGTTATTCTAAATGCTCACGCTCCCATTTTACAATGTTATAGTTTTTTCCCTTGTTAAATCCTATTTCTTACCGTGTGCGTAAGATTTCCGTTTCAAACGCACATGCGCCAAGCATTTCACCTTTATTTAGTCTCAAGAAGACACTTTTATTTGTATTTAACTTTTAGTTATATTCAACTACCAATATGGTCGAGTATCGTGACATTTTACAGACATTTCTGTTCTCTACAAAAAATTTCATGAGTGGGAGTTGATATCGTGGCACATTTTAGTATATGTAAGACGTTGATAAATAATGCAGTACCAAAACTATCGCGCATTTATATTTAAATTAGACCGTGTTAAACTAAAAAAACATCTCATTGAAGGTTCAGTACATCTCTTAAGAATAATAAGTAGTGTATTACTTCTCGGCGTCATTTTTACGAGGACTTACCTGCCAAAGTTTACAAATAAACTTAAGTAATAAAAAAATAATTCTTCCTAATAGCAAAATGTATGAGTATGATTTTATTAAGACGTAATCTGCGAACCTAAATAGTTGATGGAAAACACTGCACAATTTAATAATTAGTGCCCATTCTTGTTTTAGTAGTAATAAATGTTGATTAATTTTTTTCAGAATATGGTTTCTTCTGCGCTGATACTAGTAGTATTTTCTGCAGTGTTTCCATTCTGTGAGTTCGCAAGAATACTAGGAGTGTTCGAAATGACTAGCATGAGTCATTTCCGCATGATTGGACCTCTTATGAAAGTTCTTGCCTCAAGAGGTCATGATGTTGTGGTGGTCAGTCACTTCCCACATGCAACACCTGTAGAGAACTACACAGATATCGATATCTCAGGTTCCCTAAACACTCTCGCCGATAACGTCACCATAGAAAAGGCTTCACATTTCCGTGGCCTGTCTTCAATTACGTTTATATGGGAGTTCACGAGGACGAACTGCAAGTTGCTGCTGGAACACAAGAACGTGCAGCCGCTTCTGAAGTCCACCGAGAAATTTGACCTGGTAATCACGGAGATCATGGCGTCTGACTGCACTGCCGTGTTCAGCTCCAAGTTCAAATCTCCGTTGATAGGAATATCCACGAGCGTTCCTTATCCTTGGGTTCATGAACGTCTTGGTAATCCAGACCATCCGGCGTACATGCCAAGTTGTTTTGTGACTTACACCAGTAGGATGAACTTCTGGCAGAGGTTACACAACACACTGCACAACATCCTTGTCACAGTTGGAAATCATTTCTACAACAACGTGCCAACCAATGTGCTGCTGAGGGAATACTTCGGTAATAAAACCCAAGCCATAGAAGAAATAGTGAAGAAAACAAGTGTAATGTTTGTCAATAGCCACTTCAGCATCACTGATCCAAGACCGACCGTGTCGGGATACATAGAAGTGGGTGGTCTTCATCTGGAACCTCCAAAACAACTCCCTAAAGTAAGTGGTAACCCGCAATCTATTGCGCTTCAAACTAGTTGTATTTTCCGACAAATGGTAAGGAGACAAACGATACTCAACATAACGATGTGTTTGTAATTTGTTGTAGTTTACAGTTGTTATGAAGTACGTTAGTGACATTTGTGGCAGAAGTATTATTCACAATAATAAGTCAGATACAGAAGTGAAGAGATATATATATATATATATATATATATATATATATATATATATATATATATATATCATACCACGGTAGATGTACCCGCCATGTTAAAAGAAATAGGATTTTAACTAATGCATTTCTGCAAAGAACGTAGGTACACTATCATCGTGCAAGTTTGGATATTCTCTAAATTTTTAAGATTCAAATATATGCGAAAAATGATAAATGAGTCCCTTAGTAAACACGATCAACTCAACAACTCATTCTGCACCATTTTCATTCATTCGTTTTAATGGTGCAACATGTTGTTTTTCCGTTGAAGATTCAGGCAAAACTTTAGTAACACACCTGTAAATTTTCTGATAGCTTTTAAAACTCTAAACTTATTGATATAATTCCATTTCGTTATTTTATTTAAAATTAAATAGTAAAAATAGTAAAAAACTTCTGACAGTTCAACTTAATTTTTTTTTTAAGAACGATATGTGATTGTTGTGGAATTTTGCAGAATGTAAAAAATTAGATATTTCCGTGGACACAAGGTGGAAATTAAAAGATTTTTCTTATTACGTATGAAGTTTTGGCCTTCATCGTAAGGTTATGAATACATTCTGACCATTAATGACATGCAGCAATAATACAAAATTAATCTTTAGCCGAATACTATGTTTGTACATTGTTTTACACAATTATTTATCTTAAGTCAGCATTATTTTTCTATTACAAATTTATCTGATTATTGGCTACAATGTTTCAGTATGTGATATATTTTTTATCTATTATACCAAGAATAATTTTTTATTCATTAGGCAAGGTTACGTACACGCATTATCGTTCATAATATTCGCTAGATCATTGTGAAACAAATATTGCATCTCAATTTCGCAAATCATTTGGTTGGCTATACTTAGGCTATGTACATTAATTTATAGAGTAGAAATATATTTTTGATATAGTAAACAACTTTACTAAGGAATATTTTCAATTAACCATAAAAATGTCTCACGAGTCTAAACATATTATTTAATTTGCCAACTATAAAATTATTGGTCTGTTTAGTACACCAACTAACTAACTAACCAATTAACTACCATGTGACATTTCTGGTTAGATATAGCCTGTTCGTCATATCGGAGGTCTGATTGCTAACATTATATACAAACTTTAGCTTGCCGCTACAGTGTAGATATCTTCGCGCCCACCTACAATAAAAATGAGTTTCAACTTGACTTATGTCTTGTGTAAAAGTTTTAACGGTATTTTGGTTAATGTTGATATATTAGTGTGTCATTAGATTTTGCTGTTTACGACATATGCAGATCAAAATATATGCGTGCAATTAAATATTTTTAGCTAAAAGGTTGGTAAAACGTGTATTTGTGTTTCCAGTAATAATTTTCCTGAACATTTATTTAATATTTTCAGGGCCCGGGAGCGAATTCCTTAGAAAATTAACTGAAGCTCTTAATCAGTTTAGTAGCATTACGAAACTTTCGCACATGCAGGTGAATGAATAATTTGAACCAAACATCTGACATTAAACAGTCATTGCGGAAATGAACCTGGAAGAATAACTTTTAAAGCCTAACTCAACAAAACAAATTTTATAAATAATAATTTTGTTTCTTAACTATCGAAATACAGACTAAATTCACAAAATAACTAAAAGTTGTATCAAATGTCAAAGAATGTGAGCTTGTTTGTTTCAGTATTTCAACATGGGTAAATGTATGTAATAACTTTGACATATTTTGATTATAGCATAATAAGTTTTATTAGCGAATAAAAATCTCACTATTTTTTTTTTTTCAGAATATCCAAAAATTCATTGACGAATCAAAACATGGCATCATCTATTTCAGCATGGGTTCGCTGATACAAGTGCAGTCCTTTTCGCCAGAAAAGCTGCAGGCATTGTTCGATTCCTTCGCAGCTCTCCCCGAGAGAGTTCTGATAAAGTATACAGGTGATCAAATACCAAGGAAGCTTGACAACGTTATGATTGGTAAATGGTTTCCACAGCTAGATGTGTTATGTGAGTATATTTAATATTCTTTCTTACTCGCCTCACAAGTAATGTGTATATGATACTTTATTAAATTAATCGAAAAAAGTAATACAACGCAAAACTACTGAGCATTATTACGGTCTTATTAAACTTTTATGTAAAAATAAAATCGGTTAAATTTAATTTGTTAAATTAACGCTGTACCATTCTCTACGTAACACCGTGTCCAAAAATTATCAAAATCAGTAACTCTTTTAAGAAATTATGTTCAAATTTTAATCAAAACTCCAACAAATTTTCTTGTTTATATTACGTTAACAAATATACGTTAAAATTATCCCATTTAAGAACTTTGTAAAAGTTTCAGGTCTTATAAGTATTCTTAAGTACATATGAGATTGTTTAAAATTCTTAGATGATCAACAACACTTCAATTTTAAATTTAATTTTCCGAAAAAAAAAAACCATCGTAAACTACTTTTAAATGGAAAAACAAAATAATTTGTTTATTCTTCCAGCGTAATGAACGTATCATATTCTTATTCTATGAGAAATTTTTAATTACGGTTACACGTATAGTTTAAGCAATTTGGAACACATTTATATATTTATGAAAACAACAAGGCAATACTTTGAAAATGAGTGCTAAATGTTTTAACAAATTGATTAATGTTGGTCATATAGTCATAAATACATTTTATGATGATACGTTAATCCACATATTATAAATAAATTTATTTTAAGAAATTAATATTTATTTAGCGTAAATGCAAATGATTGCCAATAGATTTTCCAACAAATATTTAAAATAACACATCACAAACCTTAAAAATGTAAAATAATAATTATTAATAAATATATTGAATATGTTGAAATTTTGTTATAGAATGTATTATAAAACTCCTAAGAAATGTAAATGTTTTCATACGTAGTATGTATAAAGTCCTTCCAGTAATAGATAATTATTGTTCATATGACATCCTAAGACCAAGTTGTTTATTAGTCACGGAGGTCTATTGAGTTCGCAAGAATCAGTTTACGCTGGAGTTCCTATACTTGGCATTCCTATATTTGCCGATCAAGAAGTGAACATTGCCAAGCTAGAAGCACTCGGCATGGCTGTAACCTTGAATTACGACCGGATTAACAAGGATTCGTTCCTTGGAACTATAAGGAAAATTATCGACCAAAATAAGTGAGTATGTTTTACAGTGCATGAACAGTTATTATTATTTTTTTTATTTTATAATAACAACAAGCTCGGTTTTCTTTAAAAATTATACATCTTTGACGATTCCGAATCCACGTAACATTTTTCGGTTTTAGTTCATACGTATCCGATTCTTCTACCATTACAGTAGGAAATATTTCTTAACGTGGTAACAAAAAATATTGAATACCAAAAACAGTCCGTAAATTATTTTACGGAGATTCAATTTTGGTGATAAAATGGATATTTCCCAGGCAACTGCTTCGCAAAGTGTTAAGGCCTTGTTACGGAATTTTGCAGTGATTTCGAAAATATTTTTTTTATTGCTACCTAACACTCATATCAAAATTTCGCTGCACAGTATTGACACTTATATTTTATAATTGTTAGCTGAATTTTTTGTAGAATTATACTGAACGGTTTTTTATATTACATTACACAAAGTACCACGTTTTTCGTCGTGAAAATAAGCAAAAATTAAGGAAATTAGTTTATTTTGCTGGCGAATGGTACATTATTTTAAAAAACGCGTCCACAGTATTGTGTATCGTGTGATTGCACATTGACTCAAATTTTTTCAAAACTTTTGGTAAAACAATATTTGAGGTATTGGCACCAGTATAAAAAAAACTCAGGAACAAGCCCTTAAACTAGCAGGGCGTAAGCTATTATAGAATATAGGTAGAGATTATGATTTATCGCAGGAAATATTGACTGTTTGCAAGGTTTCAATACACGTTCAGCTTACCAAAACATTTCTGGCTTTCGTTTGAACGTAGATCTGTTACCCTATTTGACTGAGCCGATAAGAATCCCGCAAGTGTAATGATTCGTGCCTGTAACTGGTCTGTAGACACCTATGTTGTGTCAGATGAACATCTGCCAATCATATACGTTGCAAGAAACTGCAGCGTTATTTCAAGTGGAACCTTTTCTTAAATTTGTGAACGAAGGAAGTATTTCATAAATTGATAAAAATTATATTTTGATAAATTGTTTATCTTAGCGGAGAGGAAGTGGGCGGAGTTTAGTCCGACCGCCCTAACTGAAGTGCCAATAAAACACAATATATGTTAGCACAAAACATTTTCGCGATGTACCATCATCACTTCATTGTTCCTGATAATCTATGAATAAATGGTGTATAATAGCGTAAATATAACGCACTAACGTCGACGTACAATGTATATACCAGAAGGAGTACTTCTTTTCGAACGTTTATACGTTGTATCTTTATGTGGCCGAATAGGTGAAGATATTTTGCACATCTAACACCTAGACGTGCGGGAGCGAATAGGGTTAACACAGGCTTGCAGGTTACGTAGACCTGACGCCACATAGTTTATTTCTTTGGGGTATTCTCATGACATTGGTATACAAGACTTTAACCTGGCGTCTGATAGCCTTATGGCGAAGTCCACAGACTACTATTCAGAAAACTTGCTACAGGTCACATCTATGAGCGATTTAATGGCGACGAAAATGCACAATTGAAGATAAATGTGTATTTTATATGCCAAATGCTCTTTTAAACGGTTTTCAAATCATTTTTAACCTCAAAGAGATAATAAAGCAGGAAGATTTGTTGAAATACCTTAAAGTCTATACACGCGTAAAGTGCTTTTTCTTTCAACGCTATCCGAATGTAATTTACGCACGTTGAACAGTTTCTCAAAAATCTTCTATCTGTCGAACCTCTGCACACCGGTTGGCGGCCTGGGTAGGTGTCCGCTTTAAGTCAGGCATTGTTTTTATTTGTGGTTACAGAGAGAAAGCGAAGAGGTTGTCAGCACTGCTCTGAATTCGTGCCTTGACGGCAATTTGAACAACCGTAAATATGTTGGAGTACCTCATTTGGAACATAGATAAAATTGCTCCCTGTGGTCTTCCAGTGAATGTGTAATTTTAAAATATGGTTTTGGCATTGTTCCAGGAATGTTCAGTGAGAACGATTCAGACAGCTGTGCACAGGGAGGAATACCTAGTTGCTGAAGAAGTGCGCACTATCTCATTTCACCCGCGGCGTTTAAAATTTCACATGCAGAAGGGGAGTGGGAGCACTACAAGAATACATGACGGTGTTCGCAATTTACTTGTGAATGCGTCATAACTATAATTCAGACAGCCTTGTGCTCGATAGAATCTCCATTCATCTCAGAGGCCAAAATTCTCATGAAGCATTTGGTGTTTAAGGTTGCAATTAGTGAACACACGAGAGTGTGTGCATGTACGCTGTTTTCCTAAATGGTCTTTTGATAGTTTTGTATGCCTTCTCGAACTAGACATAGTTTATAAGGATGTTACCTAAGGGTGCCAACCCAAGTTATACAACAACTTCATGATTGCAGGTACAAGGAAAATGCCAAGAAGGTTTCAATGCGTTTCAAGGACCGGCCCATGACGGCAATGGAGACAGCAGTGTACTGGGTGGAGTATGTTATCAGACACAGAGGAGCCCCACATCTGAGATCTGCAGCTGCTGACATGCCGCTGTATCAGTACCTACTGCTCGACGTCATATGTGTCCTCCTTCTCATATTATCCATCTGCGTATTTGTTGCCTACTGCCTCGTCAAGACTGCGCTCCATCCCATGAACAGAAGTATATCTAGAAAGCTTTATCCAAACATTAAAAGCGATTAAGTTTGTAAGGTCGGCAGTTAGCAGATAGTTCCCAAACATTACAAGCCTAATGATTCTGTTTCGTTTTCACTGTACAAAATATACTATAGCATTAAATATTATTGTGAAAAACTTGTTTGACACGACTGCACATACGAATGTGCTAGGAAGTACTTATATCCAAACAATTATGTATTCCAAATAGCAAAATAATTGGAAACACCAAAATTTTTAATACGTGATACAACAAAATTTGTTAAATTTACGTTAAAATGTTTGTTTGGTATAAATCTAAATATATTGTAGGATTATACAAACGAAACTAATATTTGACCCAATCAGGAACCATGTATGCATGTGCCTTATATCGCAACCTCATGGCAAAATCAGACGACATTATTATGATTAAACGTGTAATTACACATTTTGTCCATTACTTTTTCGTGTAATGTCATTTAAATTGTTTTAGTACCAATATCGTATTTAAAACAACTATAGTAAAATACTGGCGTGCTTCGAACAGCCATATAAGGTGCTACTAAATAGGCATACATAGTCTATTAAAAATATTCTTGAAAATAAATAGCTACTGAAAGAAGTTTTAAAGTTTTCAATGAGTTTTAAATATTCTTGTAAAACTGAATTTTTCTTATTTATATCCATATTATTGCACTAAAAAATACTTATTAGTTACTGCAAAATATTTTGTTAAAATGGACCTTGCCAATTTTCTTGTAATGGTTACAAAACGTTTTTGTAGTCACTGCAAAACATTATTGGGGAAAGCAAAATTTTTTTGTGGTCACTACAAAAAAATATGGTAAGGTCTATTTTAACAAAATATTTTGCAGTGACTAATAAGTATTTTTTTTAGCGTGTGAATACATAACTGTAGTGTTTCACTAACGAATTTTTATAGAATAGTATAAATATAAAATACTGTCCATGTTATAACACTCCACTCAAATTCTGTGTGCTACCATGTGAGAAACAAGAATACAGGCCGTTTGCAAACGAACAGAAGACGACAATAACTTATCCCCTCTCATGTCTAAACTAGTTCATTGAACTGAGTAGAACGAGCATCCTATTTACATCTGCGCACTATAATGTATGTTACACATGCGTGATTATGAAAAATGGGATATTTAAAATTAAAATTGCAGTCAAGATGATATTACTCTGTGATTATAATGTTGAGCATGTAATGTATATAGTTTTTTCTGTATGTCAGCAGTGATAACATCAAAATTTTATACGATACAACCATAGTAAGGATGTTTGCTCTAAAAACAACTGATTTTATTATTTTTTACGTTTGCAGGAACATTTTACAGCCAACAAAAATTGTGCCTACATGTAATGAGATATTCATTGTAATTCTATTCAGATACATATGTCACAAAACATTGCTTAGCAATATATGTACCTAATTTAACGGTAAAATCGTATCACTTTTTTATCTTCTCGAACAAAAATAACTGTAAACCAAACCGTTAACATCATTCACTCATTTAAGTAAACACCATCGACCTCCACGACATTTCTTCAGTGTACCTCCATTCACGTGATACTTTATCTGTAGCGGCGAATTGTTTTAGTCGCAGTAACGTCCATTAATATACAGAGTTATTGGTTGTTTAGGGAATTGAATATATGTTACATGTTTAGCACACGATCTTAAGAGTACGGTGGTATCCAATTAAGGCCACCCATCGTATCCCTGGCCACCCTCGCCACTAAGGAACACCACACAATTGCGAGTTACTAACGTTAGCATATTCTGCCTTAGTGTAAATTTACATATTCCAGCTGCTACGAGACTGTACAGTTAATAGCTTAGCCATTTATAGCAGCTAGTAAATAACTACAATTTGGCTAGTGGACCGATTATAAACTGATTTGTTATGTAAGGTATAGGGGCATGCGGTGACACCTTGGTTAGTTCACCGAAAGTAGGCCGCTTTATGGTGCGAGGTTTAGGGTCCTCCGGTGATAGCTCACCGTATATAGACTGATTTATGGTGAAAGGTGTAGGGTCCTCTGGTGACACCTTGCCATGTTCACCGTATATGGACTGATTTATGGTGTCAGGTGTAGGGTCCTCTGGTGACACCTTGACATGTTCACCGTATATGAGCTGATTTATGGTGTAAGGTTTAAGGTCCTGCGGTGACATCTTGGCTATTTCGCTGTATATGGGGTCAATTTTGGTGTATGGTACAGGGTTCTGTGGTGACATATTCGCTAGTTCATTGTATATAGGCCGCTTTATTGTGTAAAGTATAGGGTCCTGCGGTGATAATTATTATCTGCAACTCTTGAGAGTGGCGTTAAAAAAACAATTATTTGTCGCAGGTGAGACGTCGACCGTATGAGGGTACGTTTGGAAGCCGTAGAAAAACTGTTTTATTTTCTTTGCGTTTCTTTTTTTTTCGCTTCTTTAGCTGTGTGCGGCATGGTTTTACTTGAATTTGAGCATTTCTTATGACGTGCACATTAAGTCATGGTTTCACGAGATACTGAAAACAAAACACGCCACACATATTACCATACACGGAGTAAACTTTAAACAGAGATTACACAACAGTTTGTAAAATGGTGTCTTCATAGCAGAAAATGCCAACGTATTCTATGCTTAGGGAATGTTTTGTTTTTGGAACTCTCACGATTAAGAAAATAGTGAGAAAAATGAATCCAGTTTCTTTTCAAAAGCAATTTTAACAAAACCTATCCAAGACAAACCACTCCTTTATGTAAGGAGTTATGTGTTTTATACTAACTTGCAAGCAGTAACATAAATGGCTGGCAAATATTCATAATTTTTCCTTCGTGGCTAGAACATCATTATAGAAAGTCTTCTGATTACATTAGTTAATTTTGGCTCAAAAATATTTACATTATTGTTGTACTTGCTAGTACCAGTAAGTTCGTTTGCAGGGTTTTTAATTGTGTGCTATAATATTTCTGCAACAAAAATACTTAAAAACAGCTAAATAGGGAAAAAAATAATTTTTAAGGTCATTAATGTTCGTTTTAGAAACATTTGAAAAGAAGATTGTTTCACAAAATTTTTTGGGTATCCCATTCATTAGCTGTATCCTGTTTCGCCTCCCACATCCCCTAAGTATAATTTGTTTTGGTTAAAACCTTCGCGGCCGCAGGCACAACTCACCTCAGGTTACTTGTTCTCAATTATTTTTTGATATCATGTTTTTGCCCTCTACATCGTTTTGCCTTCCCCTCTAATTTTTTTTGTAGAAATGTTTGTAAGTGCACGCAAAATTTACCAAAATTTCGTCGCAATCGGGTGACTGGTAGAGTACTGCACAGAAGACAAACAAACAAACAATAATTATAAATGATAAGCTGGAAGTCCACCCGCGGAATTGCATCCTGTATTACTCGTAACAACAAATGTTCACTTCAATTGAAGGGCCTCTTTGTATGCCAGTATGTATCTAGACCATCAAGTGCTGCGATAACCACGCTGCAGGTTGTGCTTATTTTGCAGCAGGCTAAATAGATAGAGCTGCGTGTGTGAAAAACTGTTCTAGGTTTTTCCTTGGCAATCAACTGCCCCGGACTTTATTTATTGTCATATCTAAACTGACCTTGACAATGGCAGAGTATTCTAACGGCATAAGTAGTACGCGTTGTATGATGACTCATTTAGCTCGAACAGGACAACTGATGACAGTGCCCTCAATGCGTACCGTCGAAAGTTCATTAAAAATAAATACAATATTCTGTCACCGGGCATAATGTTAACGTCTCTATAAGTTATTTATCTATGGCCGTACTTCATTTCTCGAATCGTCTGTTTTGAAATGTTTACAAAGTCTACGTTTCCTCCCTGATATTTGACAGTTATTTTCTTATTATAAAAACTGAGGTAATTTTTTTTTCGTATTTACGTAAACATCATTCTGAAGCAAAATATACCTCACTATCTCAAAAGATAGATTATCATGGGGTAATTGAAAACCGTTTTTATGTCATTCACCCCTTAAGTGTTTGAATTTTGTAAAAGCATACCATCACGTGTTCAACATTTATAATGAGATAAATATCACGACGATTACACATTGAGTGAAAGTGTCTCGACGATTCATTTGAAAACATATTTCTTACATTCACAGCCCTAAGATTTCGGATATAAAAAGTTCTGAAATATGTTTACGGCCATTTACGTTATCATTAAGCGAAAAGCAACTCTATTTGTCGACGGGTTTGGTAGAAACTATATCTAAAACACGTTCCGTGTCTTCTTTCCCTTATGGTTAAAATTTTGAAAAAGAAAATCCTTTATAGACAGTTAATTCTGTTGTAAGACATCACGTTTCAGTGGATTCCGTGACGATTAACTGAAAACTCCTCTTTCAACCCGTTTCACCTATTTTCATCCCTTATGTGTCATTTATATTTCAGGTATTTAAGTAAGGATTAATCTTAAGCGAAAATTGCGTCGATGTCTCAAAGTTCAATGGGATCGAAATTATATCGATAGTGAATTAGTTATTAGATACGCATTTTATTTATTTCTTACCTCTTTGGTATCGAATTTAGAAAACATCCTGAAATAATATTTTTGGTCTTTGCGTAATCTTCATTTTGAAGCAAACAGCACACTGATATGTCAAATGATTCGATAGCGATGGAAAAATAATCGAAAACATATGTCACGTCTTTTCAACCACTTAGTTAAAAAAAGTTTCGAAACGTCTTCAAGTTCTATCTTAGATACTTGTAAACGATTCTATTTGAAGTAAAAATACAACAATTTCCCATTGGGTTCGATTTGTACAGACTATTAATAAAAATTACATTTTTCCGTTTTTTAATTTTTTGGAAAAATGTTTGAAAAAACCTAAAAAAAAAAAAAAAAAAAACTTTTTGGGTATTCACATGAGTATTATTTTGAAGTAATAAGGAACTCTGTATCCTGACGGACGCAATAGATTCCGATAGTTAACCGAAAATAAATTTCAGGCCTTTTCGTCCCCTTTAATGTTGAATTTCTTAAAATCCTTAAATAAGCTCATTTGCATTTTTGAATGACACACTGTGGTAAAAGTTACGATGATAAGCCATCGGGTTCGAGCTGCTTAGAGTTTTGACGACTCTTACAAATAAAATACATTTGAACCCTTTTCACCTCCTCAGGGATCGAATTTCGAATAATCACTTCTCAGTATTCGCCTACAGCCTTAAGGAAACCTACACAATAAATGTCATGTCAAAGGCTTAACGTTTGGGCTGCACTCATTCATTCGGTCAGTCAATCAGTGAACGCTTTTATACGTATAGATTATTTTATGAACATACAAATTTATGTTGGTATGTTGGTAACATTTTATATGCGACGCTGATTTTCATACAAGGAAGATATTTTATATTAAACGTACATATATGCGATATGTTCTAACGATTAAGGCTTATTATGGTTTTCTGAAATCGCTGCAGGAGAAGGCTCGGATGGTTCTTAACGAAGCCACGGCCGACTCCTCAATAAGCTCCTGTTACCGTAACAAGTTGTGTGTCACCGCATCTAATGACCTTGTTTGACGAGACACAAACCTGTTTATATTAGTGAAAGTCCTTAAAGTTTACTCGGTTGATCCTTTAGATGCTTGTTTATAACTGTTTGGCATAGTGAAAGCGTATATAATTATTTGCAACTTTTTTGATTGTCGATTTTTTTCGTGGTTTTGGATTGTAAGTAAGCTTAATGAAATTTTGTTTTGTATTATTGTAAATCGTTTTCTCAGTACTTATTTTCAGTTCGATTGATTTTATAACAGGCCGATGTATTGAGATGAATAACCTATTTTATTCAGCGAATTACGTTGCCTCGCCTCATTGTTAGCTTGCGAAATTTAATAAACTTTTTTTTTGCAGTATGCAAAAATTACACACATCGTAAATGCGTGCCTTGATATGAGGGGCGTTTTTTTTTTCTTTTACTTTGTACACAAATGTACAGTAGGAGTCAGCTTCCTTTGGCTTTCTCTCTTGCCGTGTGCTGGTTGAGAGTATTTTTGCAATTACGTGTCTCATGAAGTTTCCAGTTTTCATTTTCTGGCTAGTCCTTGCCTCAAATTTTTTATTCGGATGTGTTTTCCTTCGCTGCCTTCATCGGTTGCGTCGTCGTCTTCTTTATTTTTTGACTTGCGTTGCGCGTCCCAAAATTGTCAGTACTTCACTATTATTTCTTTACTTTCTTGTGCCTTAGCGAACCCAAATTTTATTGCTGTTAAATTCAAGTCCTTCAAAGTCACATTTGTTTTACAGTGTTGTCTAACCTTTTCAATAAGTTTTAGTGATGTGTGACCAACACGGTCAAGTTTATTGTTCATAACACTTATTTCCCTACGAAGTACCTGTAACTTTCCAGTATGTTCGGGATGAATGAATTTTCGGTTTAGAAAATCTAATAGTGTTAACTGTAACTCAAACCGTAGAGATTATGCTTAGCAGTTCCTTTATTACTACTTGATTAAGAAGAGTATATCAATTTACTTATATTTATAGCGAAGTGACTGGCTGACATACTTATACAAACATATGTTCTAAACGCTGGAGGCAGTGACATAACATTCAAGGATTATTTCTCTTTACGGTGTGGCAGCTCACAAGAAAGGGATTTGTATATAAGTGACTACTAAAAATTGGTAGTTTTTTTAAGTTAGAGAATTTTTGTCCAGTTAGTACTCACATTGCCGCGAAGAGCCCACAGGTATAACTCTGCGTAGTTAAGACCATGGACCATTACACGCCTCGTGAAGGAGTTGTCGACTTCTCAAAGCTCAGAAAGTTTGGAACCAAAGCACGTGTTTCACGTGAAAAAATTCAAGTGTCTTGACGAATGCTGGAAAATATGCAACTAATACCATAATAAACATGGATTAGCCGTAGCAACTCATATTCTAATAGAAATTGTCCGCCCCAGTCGGGTGGGTTGAATTTGTGCTGGTGTGGTTCAAAACATCGCTAGAAGTGAAAATATTTTGATCAGTACTTAAAGGGAAGTGTTAGACAATTTTACTGTAATTTCAGTTTTTGAGTCAGAACATTTATACAAATTGTACTGTCGAAATTTTCTCTTCGACAAAGCATAGGATATATTCTTGGTAAACAGCTTGACATAAATAATAATCTTTCATCATTTTGTTATGCAGAATCATTGCAAGAGAATTATAGGTCAACCTTCAAGAATTCTCTTGCAGTGATTCTACATGGCAGATTAATGAATGATTCCTTTATCATTTATGCCAAGCAGTTTTCAAAGAGTATGTCATATGCTTTGTCGAAGAGAAATTTTTGATAATATAATTTGATTGAATATTACGGCTCAAAGCTGAAAATACAATACAATTATCTAACACTCCTCTACTTAGCATCTAGGTTTATAGAGCTGGTGAGGGATGACATGTGCGTATGGAGCAGCGACGGATTGAAGGTGCGAAGTAAACGGCACACCTCCGATAAAACCCTCCGACCAGTGGCATCATCCGGCACGATTCCCACATGCGAATATCCCGGATACAACCCCGGTGGCAATAAATATCGTTGGACATAGCGAAGGCAAAGCCATCGATTCAACGCAAACTAAGGGTTCAAAAAAGGAAGTCTTAAATGGAATTGAGAAAGTTCGTGAACAAGATGATAAGGGAACGCTCAGGAAAGCCATACGGCTGTGTAGGAGACAAAAGCGAACATTAGTTAGTTTTTTACTTTTAGCAGTATTTGATGAATGTTATGTGCGGCATTCCATACGCTTGTCACACAATCGGTGCAGCAGGAAATATCCCGTAAATTGAACCAAAGACTGTTCTTTCCGAACGTTTACGCAATGACTTGTATTTCCCTAACTATAGCTAATCGTTTCTGGGGAACTAGGATGAGACCTTGAAGAGGGATCATGAAATGTTTTCCGGCACGCGCGTTCTTACGCAACTACTGGCAGTGGCAGCTTGGCCTGTATCCAAGCACGTGCGTGAGTAGAAAAATTACGTAACGCATGACACAAACGCATGCGATATACGTGAGTGGGAATTTGTGGTCGTAATATTTCGGTAAACTAGCGACTCTTTAATAGGCTCATCTGAATAGTTCGTGTGTGCGATACGTGTACATTATAACGAAAAAAATAACAGCACATTATCTAGTCATTATCGAAGAACCACTAAGTGAATAAGCACAATATGTGCCAATTTCACTTTATCACTCAAGTAAAAAATATTCAGCGTTTTAAAGTGTACTTCAGTGGAAATACTTAAAACATAGCACCGCGCACTGCTACGCAAACAGCCTGCGTATAATACATATGTGCAGTAACTGTGGCCAAGCACTTTACATGTACAACTGTGTACCTTCCCATCGTCATATACTGTGCACACGTTTTTTTTTTTTTTTTTTTTAATTTTTAAAAATATTTTAAGGAGTTTTTAAAAAATGTAGGTAAATTATAATATGTGTATAGTTCTAGAATGATAACTAAATTGCTTAATTTTTATTTAGATTATTATATTAGCATGTCACATTTTTCTTGCGCAATAATATATTTTATGAAGACTTTTTATAATTTTCTGTAACTTTTTTAACATTATAACTCTGAACCACATTTTAAAAGCATGTAAACAAACACGGCAAATAGTAGACCGGCCTAGTACTGAACTTTATACGTGAATAAATAAATAAATATCGAGACAAACTACTCATTAACAACGTCTAGTGTTGGTTTCACTACAAGAGTTAGCGTAATACACTTTCAGCAGAAAATAAAAATAAAATTGTTTACCACCTTTACACACAAGTCAATAAATTGATGTGCGAGTATTTACGTCTTCGATTCCTCCAAACATAAAGTGGTGACGTAACATTTTTCCCAATTTAATAAATAACGAAACCCAATATTAAAAGAAACTCATTGCATGCGAATTATTTATATATTGATTATTTTTTTAATGCTTTTACTTTTATTTATTTCTGTGACTTATCAACATTCCTTATGGGAATTTCCATGTTGCAGTTTATTTACGTATGTGTTGACCACATCCAAACTTGACTTACTTGTTATACATTTTTCCCTTGTCTCAATCGTATTTTACATAGCACTATAAATTCCTATATCCACAATCCCGTTTAGTAATAAAAATAATGTGTATCAATGGGCTTACGAATTGTTTCAAGTCATGTAATTTTATACAGACCTATTGTATTCATACGCTTGTAAAAAATGTAAGTGTGCGACTCTAAAGGTAAGAGTTTGCGCTCTAAATCATTTGTATCTTTCATTTTGCCACAACCATTAAGTTTAATGTCGAAACGTTATTTTTATATGTATAATTTAATAAATAAATTTGTTAAATAACTAATTTTTAAATTTAATGTAATAATATAATCTATATAATGTCGAGAGTTCTATCACGAGTATTTGTCATATATAGTAAACTAGAAGTACGCCTGCGGCTTTGCTCGAATGTATTACTCAGAGAAGATACATATTTGTATACCAGATAGGTAGTTAAGTCATCAAGCGTTAGAATGACAAATATGCTAGATAAACGAACTCTGCAACAGGATAAGTAGCTATAGATGTTCACGCGAAAAGCAGTCTTAAGTTTGTCCCAGCTACTAACAGCGACTTCGCCTGGGCCTTATTTATATAGTCACAGCAAAGTTGAAGTTGTGGGGTAGTTACAGACTGTTAAATGTAAGAGGTTAATGGAATGAAATACGTAGTTTACGTAGTATTAAGACTGATTTCCATCCAACACAATCTTTGGTGACGTTGCCTTCAATGACATATTTGTTTTCCAAAACCTTCACTTGAAGTTAAGTGGCATTAAAGAATTTTGGCGGGATAATGTTTCTATTGAAATATTAACGTATTTGGTACCCCAACCTAGAGGTTAGTGAGATGGTATACGTGAGATGATACTATCGAGGAACTTCAGTAGATAGTGGACGGCATAATCCATTTTCATCACTTTTGAAAGACCTTATCCAAATTACACTATTTTCACCTGCCTTGCAGTTTTTTTTGTCTCAGACTTGCACATTTGCACAGCCTTTAAAATGAATTTCAGCCCAGGACCTCCCAAACAATATATCGGAGTTAAAAACTGCGCCACATATTGCCGAAATTATTCATGTAAACTACTTTTAACAATTAAATAGTAATTTCCTGGGCTCATAAAGTCTGGATAGAGCTGTAGAAAGAGACTCCTGTATAATTTGTGTCTCGCTGGTTGTGCTTGTTTTTCGGATCGTCTGCTTTGAAAGTTCACAAAATTTTCTACTTAATTAAGTTATCTAATAAAATTTTAAAAAACGTCATTACTCTTTTTAGGTACTTACGTAGGCATCATTCTGACGCGAATACCACTCCAATATCCCTACTGGTTAGATAAATATCATCGCCTGATAGAAAACAAATTTTATGCTTTTTGACCCAATTAAGTGTCTAATTTCGAGAAATCTTATTTTCACACCTTAAAAACTTGTTCAAATATTCAAGTGAAATGAAAAAACCGGCGATAGCTCATTCAGTCAAAGCAAAATCGACCATTTATAAAAAATCACATATCACTCCTTTGCAGTACTGAGAGTTTGAATTTTGAAATATCTTAAAACCTTTTACGGCCATGTACGCAAGCATAATCCTGAAGCAAAAATGAACAGAATATATCATTGGGTTCTATGTATATCGAAGATTTATCTAAAATACATTCCAGGTCTTTCACCTCCTAAGAGACTGAATTTCGAAACATCCTTGTATCACATTTTAGAATACTTAACTGGTGTCTCTTGGACGTGATTAACACGACAATAGCTCGATGAGTTTAAGATATATCGGCGATTAATTAAAAACCCTTTACGTCACTTTCAACCAATTCACCTCCTTAGGTGGCGAATTCCGGAAATTCGAGAAATTGCTTTTCAGGTATTTGAGTAAAGATCAATCTCAAACAAGAATCACGTCGCTATATAAAAATATATGGAATCGTTATGCATCGATTGTGAATCGAAAACATATTTTACTCTTTTGTTTCCTCTTTGGGGCCGAATTCGGAAGATATATTTTAATAGTATTTGGGATATTTACAATAGCATCAATCTGAAGCAAAGAGCACTTCGATACCTCGATTGGTTCAATAGATATGGAGGAATAATCGAAAAAATATTTCATGTATTTTGACCCACTTAATTAATGATTTTCGAAACTTTTTGCAGTCTCGCCATAAATATTTGTATACGTAACCAATTGAAGTAAAAATCACGATGGTAGTCAATTGTGTTTCAATGATATAGACGATTCATAAAAAAACACTTTTTGCCCCTTTTTACTGCTTTAGGGTAGAATTTCAAAATATCCTACAATGGCTTTTTGGGTATTTACGTAAACAACATTTTGAAGTAAAAACCAACTCTCTATCCCGAAGGATTCAATTGATATCGATAGTTAATCGGAAACACATTTAAGGTATTTTCCCATACTTAAGTGTTTTATTTAGAAAACTCCTTAAATTGGCTAATACGCATATTTATGTGTGTCCTATTAAAGTTAGAATCACGATGATAAGCCGTCGGCTTCGAGCTCTATTGACGTTTCTTCGGTAACATTTCACCCCTTTTCTCCCTCTTAGAGGTCGAATTTCATGAAATACCTTCTTAGTGCTCGCCTACGACCTGTGAGGGGAACCCACAGAAAAGAAATTCACGATTCTAGGTTAAGTGGTTTGGACCGTAGTTTGATATGTCAGTCAGTCAGTGTTCTCTTTGTTTTTTAATTTTTTAAATTTCATTTGCTACTTGACGATGCATACAAATAAAAAAAAATTTACACCTTTTCTTCAAATTGTAAATGCTCTACACTTCTTCTAGTTTAACTGGAAGGGCTATTTCAAAATGTAGGCACAGAAAATTACGTAAAGTTGTAAACAACGAATCTGTTTTGCGAACATCTAAAATAAAATAATTATAAATGCAAAGTAAATCTAAAAATTAGTGAGTTATTGCAATCAGAAAAAGAACTTGTGAGGAACGGCGCAAAGGGCGATGTTGACCGGCTCCTGTGGCACGGTATCGTCTCTAGCATAAAACACTGAACCGGCGTGCAGTGGTATTGTAGATCACTCGCTTGATTGACACTTTTAGTGTTAACCCTGTATTTTTTATTGGTGGAATGTTTTGAGCTAAGTCCATTGCATGCTTCTAGTCTAGTTTCACACGAATTCTTAGAGTAGATTATCATATATTGCATGATAAAGAAAGCAGTTTTTTTTTTTTACAATTTGAGGAGCTCCGAAATGATTTTCTAATCGATGTGACGCTTTAAAACGACCTTTCAGAAATTGTTTGAAGTGTAGTTTCTTTTACTACGTCGGTACAATTGGCATATGTGGAAAAGTTTCGTAAAAAAAAACAATTTACAAACAGGCTGCAATGTGTTTTAAATGAGTGGTAGACGAGGCCCTTGTGTGTACAATTCCGTGAATACTTGTCCAATTACAGCTACACAGCGATAAGTAAAACATGAAAGATAAAAACCAGTCAAAAAATAAATATATCTATCAGGTTTAGCGACTTAAATTTGTTTCTTGGATGACTTAATACTTTATTAATTTTTTAACTAAAATGATATATTAGAATATATCGGCTACAATTAGTAACCGTGGAAATAAATTTAAATAACTTGTTAATTTCTGTGGAATTATTTTAAACTTCTGGACTCACTGTCGTTCGAGTACTCTAAACCCTCAGTCTTTTTTCTTTTTGTAATTCCGTTTCCATGAGCAGCCAAAGCAGAGAATCCTTCACGTAAGATTACTCAAGCATGCACTGACCGAGAATCTGAAAAAAATACTTCACGCATGCTTATTGGTTACCACCCCATTCCCTTCCGAGCCTAAATGTGGAACAATTTTTCCAGAAGAATACTTCTGTAAGATATAAGAAGTAGAGAAGAAATTTTAGTCTTCGCTCTTTTTCCGGTAGTCACGAATTTTATACCTTAAAATTCTTAGTCGAAAGTTTGGGAAGCCTGAAAAAGAAATAAAGGCCTACACTTCAGCAATATATTAAATTCATTATAATAAAAATTATTACTAGTACACAATTTTAATTTTTTACAGCAATAGATATGATATTGTGAAATATGTCTGGAGTTTTATATAGGTACGCATTCAGATGATGTAACTTAGGGCTAGTAATGAAACATTACACTGTGCGAAAACATGTTTTTAGAATTTCACTATATTAGATGTAATTTTAACAGAAATCGATGAAAGAGTATATTTGAATTTATGTGTTTAACTGATGCTATACGTAACTGAAATAGGAAAAAAATAGATATATTTATAAAAATCTCAAAGTTCTAACATTCTAACAAAGAACAGCTAATAATAAGTAATCGGAAAGTACACCCATTTAGTTACTAGAATACATTCTACGCGTTTTTTTTTATTAAAATACGTCATGTATGGTTCATATCTATTGTGTATAAAAATGTTGATCGTGTAAGTAAATTACGGTAAATTTCTGAATTTCGGTTCATACTAAATCAAAACTTTCTGAACAGAGATGGCAAACAACTATGCTATCTTAGGTTTTGCCAATGCTAGTAAAGGCATAACAGGAATGCAAAAAGTATTTGTACATTTTAAAGTAAAAAGATGACTTCTCGTTTTATGTGTCTGCAACAGTAACAAATAGTAATTTGCTGTAGCGTGTGAAATCGTCAGATACTAAGTTTTCTTCTTGTAAAGTTCTGGTCATGGACCTTGAACTACAGAGACAGTGAAAGTACATTCTCTTATCTGGCAAGGACGCTGTTATGGCAAATCTCAAGCAGATCAGTGAGCGAAGCAGACATGCGAAGTCTCTACAGCTTAGCAGTGCACTGAGAGGTAAGCATATTAAATGGTACTTATATATTACTATATACTGATTTTTATTAGTAATTAAACATCCATTTTTTGTCATTTATTGTATATGCGATAAGCTTTTGAGAATTAGTTTTCATTTACAAAAGTATTTATCCGCCTTCATTGTAAGTCAATTCACGGTAATTGATAAACGTTCTTGTATGCATAATTATTTATTTTCTTCCGTCAACAAATATGCCCACTCTTGACTTATGTGTGTCAGTGTATGCGTGCGCAAGGAACAAATGCTATCTGAAGGCAATAAAACCGTTACAAACAACCGTGATATGAGATCAGGTACTTAGCTAGCGCATGATATTAATTGCAAATATTTGGTAAGAAAATGCAAATAAAACATTCTTTACACATCAAATTTGATTATTACGTGTTCTGAAGAAATATTAACTTCTCATTATTTTGCCGGCCACAGTAGCGTATAGTTTGTTTGGCGCAGGTCTACAGTACGAAAGGTCCAGGGTTCAAATCCCGGATCGGACACAGATGTTGTATGTTCCCTTCATCTCATTTCCCCGTAATCGGCTCTTAAGACCTCGTTGTTAGAGTCACGTAAAATCTACTCATCTCACGTCTGATTTTTTTAAGTTAAATCGTTTCAAGAAAAATTCTTCACGAAAATATTTTGCTGCTCAAATTTCTACATAAAATATTTTTAATTGTTTTAAAACAAACGTAACAGTTATTTAACTTAGTAAGCGCGTCGCATATACGCTAAACGACTATCTAAAATCACGTTTAGACAATTCACGAATGAGAGACTGCATGGCCGTTGAAGGTGATAAATCGCACAAAATAGCCAAAACAAAATTAACCATCAATTATGCCACTTTTCCACTATAAACTCTATGTAAATCTGCGTGACTCATTATGCCGGAATTAACCCGTCAGTACGTACCGTCCATCTACTACGTACTCCACATTTATTTTACATTAAAGTTAATTGTTTGGTTCACTACTTTATTACTATTTTTAGTTTATTAAGGAAATTTATTTAACACACATAATTGTTGGACACGACGTTACTGTTGAACCCAATATTTATATTTAGATATTATTTTCAGCACTTAGTTAATATTGCAACAAAATCATGACGTTTAAGTTTTTTAAACAAAAATTTATTAGTTAATAAGATGTTGACTTCAGTTTTTGGAAAGCTGGGAACTTAAAGAGATCAATAGAAAGAAAAGTAACTGCCTAAGTATTTCTCCGTAATATTATAAATTGTCGGAATCCCAGCCCATTCATATGCACACAAATCTAAGAACCAAATATCGATAATATTTTATTCAAACAATGTTAATACATACGACTGTGATAAAGAGTTGCATATAACGCTGAATAACCCACTAAAATTAAGAGATTATTAAAACCTCGTGTTACTGTCTCAAATTTTATATTTTAACCGTAAAGATCGCAGAATAGTAAAACCGTTACACAGATATGTTAGAAATTGTTTTAACTATGAAGCCATAATTTACAAAAATATGTATATAAAACTAGCTGTCCCTTTGAGGCTTCGCCCGAGTGAACTATAGAAAAGAGTAACTAACTTTTAGTTACGTGTTAATTGATGGTGATACTATATTCTATATTATACTATATTCACTGTTTATCTTTAAAACATCAAATACAAACAGATTTGTCCAGTCCACTGCGCTAAGCGTACTTTAATCGCAGAACTTCTTTTTTAATTCATCTTTATTTCTATATAAAACAGCTGCCCGGCTGCGGCTTCCACCGCAGAACAGCTGCCCGGCATTTAACAGCTTGCGTACTCAATAACAGTGTAAAGAGCGCGCGCAATACGCTTGTATGATGTCATGTAATTCCCATCGCAATGTCTTGCACGGGATACTCTCGTGATTCTCATAGCTGCAGCTCGAAAACTGTCCATCTTTCATATAGAATATAACCTCTACTTACGATTTGGTGAAAAGCGCAGTTCGATCACGACACGATCACACAAAAGTTCCTTGATTTAAGTGAATATTAATTCATATTGTATAATAATCAGAATCAGATACAAATTTTTTTTAAATGAACAATGTAATCGGGAACGAATATTGTTTCTCATGTGACTGCGCCATTAATATTGCGGTTGTCAGCGAGTGTTTTCCTCGTTTTTTTTTCCGCGGTCGCAAATTAGATAAAAACAATCCTTGATGCGGATTATATATCATGCAAAAATTTCAGCTCGATCGGTGCAGAACTTTTTGAGTTTTTGAAGCGTACACAAACCAACATAACATTTTTATATATATATAGATTACAGTTAATTATTAATGTTAAGAAAATGTATTAAATTTGTTTACTATCCAAAATAATATAATTTTTGTTTGACAACATAGTAAAAACTATTTTGAACACATTTATGTAGCAGTTTTACAATATCTTCTCCGTTCAAGGATTTAAAAAATTAAACTCGCAAAGACATCATAAATATAAACACATGATCTTAAATGAAATCCGTCATTGCTTTGTATTTGTCATAGGCTATGATTAAACCCTACACAGAATATTTTGTAACTGAAGGTAAGTGTTTGCTGAAGGGGACCTTCAAAGTCCAGTAGCTTTCAAAGACACCCCTTAATTTTAGCGTGATATATTTGGTTGTAGTTATTATGCCCTCAACCAATATGTTGCTAGTTAAGTTCACACTGACGGACTACGCTATTAAAATCTCTGTATAATGCAGATATTCAATGTAAAATAAATATATTTGATCTGGACTACGCTATAAAGACAATTGAATACGTAATAAGATTTAAGTTATTGTGTTTTTAAATCGTAAGTAAATTAATATGTGGCAGTTGAGTGGCAAAGCACATCGTGGACAGTTAGCTGTGGTGACACAGCACTTCGTAGACACTTTATTAGGTCATATTTTATTTTCATCCAATCGGTGATGCAATTGTATCATATCGTAGTACGGTATTCATTGTGATTTATCAATTATTAAAACTACGATACGGTTTTCCTTCAATCATTGTTTCCTCAAGTAAAAAAAAAATATATATTTTTTGTGGCAGCTACGTCATATTTTGTTGGTATTCACCCTTAAAAATTTGTTTTGTGGTCATTACAAAACGCAATTTGTTGTGACCATTTAGACTTTGTGGCCACCAAAAATTATTTTATGTTTACTATAAAATAATGCGGCAGAGAAGACTTCCTACAAAAATGTACTTCCAGTGCTCGGCTTCAATTTTTCTTGGAATCTGGTGCACCAATAAATTCGTTGAATGAGTTAGCGCTAGGGTAGGTGAAAATGTTTTTCAGGAAACACTTGAGAATGCTTTACTAAATATCGTTATCCTGTACGCGTTCTTAACTGAACGGATATTTAGTAAGTATTGTTTGTTGTTTTACAGTACATTTGTTAATTGTTCACCAACTTTTAATTTGCACTTACTGCAATACCAAATGCAAACAAGAATCAGTGGTTAACGTGCAACGCCAAAACTAATTTTGAAAATAACTGTTTGTGACTTACTACTCATAAAATGTCCTGACATAACCGCCATGAAACATTGCAAGGTAAAGTCTGACCTGCAGTTCGACGGCGTGTTTCTTACAATGGGCAATGAAACTCGGTTAAGTGGTATGGGAAGGCAAGACGTGTGCGAGTGTGTGTGTGTGTGTGTGTATATATATATATATATATATATATATATATATATATATATATATATATATATATATATATAGACACACACAAACGGCTGGACCCAGAAACGTAAAATTTTTGTGTTGGTACTCTTCACGTCCTAGGCGAGCATTAAGAATAGATTTTTAAAAAATCGACACCTAAGCTGTTAAAAAAGGCGAAAAAGCTGTTAAAAGAGGTGGAACGTGTTTTTATACTAATCGTCTTTGTAGGTGGCACTCAACCTTTCGTCGTGAATTTTACTTCAATAGATCACTCATACAAATGCGAATTAGTCAATTTAGGATTTTTCGAAATTGTACAATTAAGGCGGGAAAAACGACTAATTTTTTTTCTCGATAAACTATAGATAGTTATCGAATCCTTCTGGAGAGAGGGTTGCTTTTCGCCTTAACATGATGTTTATGAAAACACTAAAAAATACCAAAGAAGGGATTTTAGGGCTTTTCGAAACTGTGTGTGTATGGATAAGTGTATATATATGTATAAACTTAGCATTTAAATATCGACGCGAAGTTTACTACTTAAGGTTATTGCCTACTTATACACCTAATATTATTATATTGTTTTTTTCCTAAGAAATTTAACACCTAAGAGGATGGAAATTGATAAAAAGTGGTAAAAGATATTTTCAATTAATCTCTTCATATATGTCTTTATATAAAAGAGTTCACTCACTGACTGACGGACTGATTGACTGACTGACTGCAGCTCAAACCGCTGGACATGAAACGTGAAAAATTTTCTGTTTTGGTCGTAGGCGAGCACTACGAAGAGATTTTTCAAATTTATACTCCTCAGGAGGTGGAAAGGGCTGAAATATGTTTCCTAAGATTTCTCTACATGACTTGAATCCGATGGCCAACCGTAGTGACTTTTACTTCAATGGTTAATCATTAATAATAATGCATACTAATTAAACTAAACATTTTTCGAAATTAACATTTATGTGGACGAAAATACCTGAAATACGTTTTCGATTAATTAGCTATATCTATCGAACTATCCGGTACACAGAGTTGTTTTTCTTAATTCAGAGTTATACTAATGTAAATACTATGCAATGAGTTTTAGGATTTTAAAAATTTGATATCTAAAGAGTAAAAAATGGGCAAATGTTTTTATTAATCGTCTGTTCAACTTAAAACGAACGGGCTACCATAACTGTTGCCACTTAAATGTGACGTTTATAAATAGCCTTAAAGGTCTATAAATTTTTTCCCAAAATTCTAATCTTAAAAAGGGGGGGGGGGGAAGACATGGAATGTGCTTTAGCTAAATCCATGACTGCTATCGAACCCGTCGAAATGTAGAATTGCTTTTTGCGTTATGATGATTAACAGTTTCAGAAATTTTTAAATTCGAACTCTCTGGGCTTAAGAAACGAAATACGCATTTAAATAATTATTCGATTAATCTTTGGCTAAATGGGTTATCGTCGTGATTTTCACCTCAATTAAATACTTATACAAATGTTTTACTTGTTATGATACTATTTTGCGACATTCGGTCACTAAAACGGATGAAAAGACGTATAATTTCCTTTCAGCTTCCCCATGACACCTACCAAATCAGCTGAGATGTCGTGACGTTGATTGTTTTAGAATGGTGCTTACGTAAATACGAAAAATAAGTACATTATTTATTATACTGATTAAATAACTGGCAATTATCAGTGGCAACGTAGTCTTCATAAACCTTACAGAGCAGATGATCCGAAAAAAAAGCAAGCAGGGCCATAGAGAAATAATTTATAGAGTTAGTAAACATCCTGCAATTACATCGTTACATATTGTTGTACAAACTCTATTTGCTAATTAACTGAATATGATGTTTATTTTTAATGAATATTCAACGATACATTTTAGTGTGAACTGTCACCAATGTTCGTCCTCGAGGTAAATGAGTCCCCATACCATGCATGCATACTACTCATTCCATCAAAGTACTGTCTCACATTCAAGGTTTATTTTACTATGTAATATAAATTGTAACTATTACTTATAATGGTTTATTGGACCGTGTTATTTACACAAGAAAGGCCAGTAGTTTCTTTTCTTTCTAGACTACAGATCTAGTCGGAAACAGGAAACGCCTGCAGAAGTCATATAATTACTTAAAGAAATGATAATCAAATTTGTGTTCAAATATGGTGCATTTAATATTCTTGATATTT
>PNEQ01089491.1:0-130137 GCA_003012365.1 Medauroidea extradentata | reverse complement strand
AGGGGTATGAATACCGTGACCAGATATAAAACCTGACCTACACAATAAGACTCCTATGACTCGAATCGTTTTCAAAATTTCAAAACTGGGTCAGTTTCTGATTCTTAGGACGTAGATTTTCATTGGACAGAGTTTGTTGCTCCGGCATAGCTTTGAACTGGGGTCGCACAGTTGGTTACTGAGAATTAAATAGCACAGTTTTCTTATACTCTGATTTAGGAAATATCTACATCTCACGTCTCTAATTCGTTCCGAGATAAACTGCAAACGTCGTTCTATGTTTCGGGATTTTCAAAATTTTCTTATGACGGCGAAGTTGAAGTTTGTCTCACCAAAATTCGCCCATCCTTGACATCGTATCCTTGTAGTCATGAAGGAACCGGACATCTAGTGATGGGTGGAGTATTGGGACCTTCTCTGCAGACCTCGTCCTGGAGGCGAATTCCGGAAACCCTCGAAACGTGACGAGGCAACGAAACACTCTTCTGCTCGACCTCTCGGTTAAGGCACCAGGTTGGACAGCTCCTCAGGACCTCGGATCTTCTTCCAGTACTTCGAACGGAGTCGTCTTCTTCATGCGGACGACCTGAACTTGTGACCCACGGTACTTATACTTCAGACGTTGTGAAAGTCTCGCAACAGGATAAATTTTCCAAACCAACGTGGTACTGAAGTGCAGAACCAGTTTTCACTGTAGAATGACGTTTCAATCGTCGTCTATACAGCTGGTTACCTTCCCGTCAATGGTCTACGTCCGTCATATTTAGTGGCCGAGACCGTTCTTCTCCCTTTTTTTTCACGAAAAAAAAAATTCTATCACAAAACTCCTTCTTCTGTTTGTTACGTGGTTGTTGATTCTTCCGCTGAATTACTTCTTTCTACTATGTACGAGCACGGTCGCCTCAACGCCCAGATCAGGCAAACATCTGGTCATTAAATAAAAATAAAATTTAAATCGTCAAAAGACTGTATAAATCACTCACCTGACCATGATAAGTTTACACTCAACCGATAGACAAAGTTCAAAACGTGTTCTGGCTCGGGGATAGTATTTGCATTGACAAAGTAAAAATAGACGATTCCAGCGCCGTCAAAGACTAATAAATTACATTTATACATATCTGTATTATGAAGCAGGCGCTATGTTACAACTATTACTATAAAAAAACCCATGACACTCGTTAAGGGTTGCAGGGATCGACTTACGACAGTATTTCACATGAGTAGCTATGGCTCATTAGCCTATTGCAGAGTAAGCTCAACCTGCAGCTTTCTTATCCTAACGTATGATGGCAGTTCTACTAATATGCCTTAAAAGTAGGTTCTACAGTTAAATAAATATTCGCTGTTATGAGTAATACACGCGGGCAATGACGCGGGCGATCTGCTAGCTTACGTCCAAAACATTTTTTTTTGTTCGTCTTCTATGCAGTTCTATAGCAGTCATACGATTGCAATCAAATATTGGCGAGTCGTGCGATCACCCACGAAGATTTCTGCAAAAGAAAATATGGCGGGTGAGGGCAAAACGACGTAGACTGACAAAACAAGATAGCCTACCCAAAAAACGTAGTGAAAAAATAAACTTTGGCGATTTTGCGTCTGCACGCAAAAGTTTTTGCTAAAATCTGGATTCAGTGGTAGAGCGGGTACCCAAAAAATTTAATGAAATTATTATTTTTTTCATAATGTTTCTAAGACGGTATTTAATGAAAGTTATATCATTTTACAACATTCTGAACTTTCCTAAACTTGTTGGTTTCAGAAATACTACCGCATTATACTGGAAATCCAAGAAACGAAGTCGCGGGTAGTAGTACTATAAAAAGGTATGCTGACTCAATGACTTACTGGCCGATACATGAATCTGCCGCCTAAGCCACTGTGTGCTTCCCTGAGAAATATATATATATATATATATATATATATATATATATATATATATATATTCTACCCCTAAAGGATTGAAAATATCCTAAACTTGTTTACGTTGATAAATCTTCTGAATCTGTCAACTCTAAGAGGTATGTTTTGATTGAAAATAATGATAACATAATTACCCGAAAAGTAAGACTACGTTTTTTTTTTTTTTTTTTCGAATTACTACCCCTGGGATGAATAAAATAAAATGTGGTTTTAATGCATCCTCGATATAGCTCGAGTCTACAACTATCGTCTTAAAATTGCTTTATTTCTTTACTCATAAAAATTTTAAAGCAATTTAAAAAGTCGGTACATCTAAGTGCTTTTGGTTCCAGGTAAAGTATACGTAAATACAATTTAATATGCCATTATTACACAAGAAAAAAAGGGTTGAAATATGTTTTTAATTTATAAAATACTCATGTTGCATATTTTAATCGTAGATATTGACTTAATTTTTGCTTAAGAATGAAGCTTAGTTAATTATGTGAAAAGAAATTTCATAGCATTTCGAAATTTAACGTCACGTACGGTAGTGGAAAGTGGTGGAAACGGAGGAAACGTGTTTTCAATAAATCGTCGATGTATCTTGAATCCGATTGAATACCGTCGGGACTTTCACTTCAATGAGACACGCATAAAAAGTTTAAAATTGGTATGTGCTCTTCAAAATTCTACCACTAAAGGATTTTGTACAACAGTGCGATTCTGCGACTGAAACCTGTGATTTGCGTTCGCCGTATGTGAATTGTCGACGCTCGATTCTATAATACTGCAACAACAACGGGGCATTTTATGTCTTACAGTGGCCTCTTTTGGCAAAAATGGAAGCTGAAGGAGACAAATGACGGCATAAATTGGCACGCTGTTATTGTTAGTTCATGGAGATAGTGATATTAGTCTACTTCCTCCTAGTTGCGATATTTTATTTACAAATTTCTCCTACTTTCCACCGCAAGCGACATCCGCAACTAAGTTAGATTACTTTCTATCGCAGCCAAGTTAGATCACGTTCTATCGCAGCCGTACGCGTCGTCGACATCGACCGCGATCTCGCTTCTGATTGGGTAGCCATTTTTGTCGCAGTGTTGCTGTCCTGTCGCGCCATCTCAATATTGTGCAAAGCCCTTAAGAAAGTGATAACGAAATAAATTTGCTTATCAGAAATCCTCCACTATTTCGATGTCGTTGCGATGAAGACTTAAATTAAATTTAAACTACAGAATGATGATTACGTTAAAAGAATAACAGATTTTCATAAATTCAAACTTTCAGGGCTGTGAAGGTGTGAATTTCATTTATAAATCAATTGTCGATTTACCTTTATCCATCAGCATATTATGCTTATGCAGCTTAAATATTTTAATTTTTTTTGCAGAAAAATGTCACCATTGACGTTGGTTTTCATCGTATTGTATGGACTTCTTCGTGGCAATGAATCCTCAAGAATACTTGGTGTATTTGATCTCAACAGCAAGAGTCATTTCCAAATGTCTGGCGCTCTCATGAAAGCCCTTGCCGCCAGAGGTTACCAAGTTGTGGTAGTGAATCACTTTCCACAATCAAGACCAGTGCCTAACTACAGAGACATTGATGTTTCGGGAACCTTGCCTGAATTAGTTGACAACATGGGCATGGAAGCGACCCAGTCAAGTTTTCGTGGTGGTCTGGCTGCTTCAAAATACTTGTGGCAGTTTTCACTAAATATATGCAGTAAGGTACTTGAACACCAAAACTTGCAGGATCTGCTGAAGTCCAATGAGAAATTTGACGTGGTGATCGCAGAAATAGTTGGATCTGAGTGTCCTGCAATTCTAAGTTACAAATTCAAGGCGCCTTTAATAGGATTAGTCACATGCGTACCATTTCCTTGGGTTCACGGCCGTCTCGGTAACCCAGATCATCCGGCCTATAACCCGAGTTATTTCGTACCGTATACTAGCAGGATGAATTTCTGGCAGAGACTGCACAATACAATTTATAATTGTATAACCAACATTGGCAATCATTTCTTTAACAACGTGCGAACTAACCAGTTGCTAGCAGAACATTTTGGTAATGACATCCCTTCCATTGAAGAAATTATAAGTAACACAAGTCTTGTTCTTGTCAACAGTCACTTCAGCATTACAGATCCAAGACCGACCGTACCAGGTTATATAGAAGTGGGTGGCCTACATGTACAGCATCCGAAACCACTTCCTCAGGTAGGTGCTAACAGTACCCACAAACAGTAAAAAAATTACTTTACTCCAAAGTGTCTGAAAACAGTTTCTTAACTGTGAAAGGAATCACGTTTGTCATAACTTTCATTGCCATGTTACATGATAAGCCTCGTCATAAGAACAATCACTTGCTTAAAAGAAAAAAAGATTCTTACTAACAAAGAAAACAAAATAGATAAAATATTGTTTAGCAACGCCATTTTTGAAGGTTCTAATAAGTTACAGAAAACCGGAAGTATCAGGGAAGATAACAATAAGGGGTACTAGCCGAGTTATGATTGCAATTCAATTATACGAAAAAAAAATTAAACACAAAAATTCCATAAGAAGTTACGACACTTTGAAAAACATTTACAAAAAAAATTAACTAATAATCAAACTATGTAACAAATTAACTATTAAAAGACAGCACACTCTTTCACAGAGGCGATGTCAAGGCAATAAAATTGCTTTGACAGCACAAAAGATACTTATTTGGAATTTTTATGTGCCCTCGAACGGCGCAAGACCTTCACAGAAGCAATGAGGCAAAATAATAGACGACACAGGACACATTTCTTATTTATCAATAATGTAGTACTCATTAATTAAAATTGTCTTTCTTTAAATTTTTTTCCATAACACCAAAACTCTTACGGTATGTACATGACGTTAGTATTTTACGCTGGCTAACTTTATTATAATTGCTTGTTTCGAAAGCTCTAGACCTGTTTTCGCAAAATGGTGGATTGTAAAAATATAGTTGGAACAAAATTATACGTTACACAAACACTTATAATAACTAATCGTCAAGACCAAACAAGAGTAATATACGTAGATACATTCAACCGTTGCGAGAATCTTTACATAAAGCGCAGGCAAATACATTTGGTCTCTAAATTTATAAGCACAAGTTAATTTTACAATTATGTTGATTAAATTGTGTCTCTATCATTAAAGAATGTTTGACCGTTACATGTTAATCTCAAGTTAAATTAATGATATTTAGTTTATTATATGCACTAGTAACAAATTTGCATAACAACTAAAGATTTTATATATAAACTATGAAACGTAAATATACTATGCATGTGTGTACAGTTTTATACGATTCTATACAGCAAAAATTAATTCGTGTATGAGACTTCTTATGGTCCAAATATCGTTGGTACACTTACTGATTAATTAGTTTACTTTGCAATAAAAAAATTTCATTAAGTGTTAGAAATCTTTAAATACTAAATTTTAAATGATGATTTAAAAATTCCCTTTGAACCTAAAAACAATAATTTTTAATACATTAAAATATACTTCTTTAATAATTGGCTTCGGTGCTTTCAGATATTCAAAAAATTTTTTAAACACCATTTCATGATCCACAGGAGTTTGCATGCAATGGTGCCTCCGGTTGTATTTCAAATAGTTCCGAATGAACTTATTTTTAATCTTAATTACTGTTGCTATCATTTAACGCTTTAAAAAGAAATCTAATAACTTATCGCTTCATTACTAACTAAACTAAAAATATGATGATTTTGGGAAAGTTCTCATTCACGCAGTAAACGCTATAACAGTGTAATTTTTTTTTACAGGATATTCAAAAATTCCTCGACGAATCAGAACATGGCGTTATCTACTTTAGTATGGGTTCGCTTATAAAAGTGCAGTCTTTTCCTCAAGAAAAACTGCAGGCCTTGCTCGAGGCCTTTGCCGCTCTTCCGGAGAGAGTATTGATGAAATATACAGGAAACCAACTGCCGAGGAAACCTGATAACGTCATGATTGGCAAATGGCTCCCTCAGTTGGATATACTGTGTAAGTTAATTATTTTACATATTCGTTTCATGAAACTGAACTATTTAAACATTTAATTATAAAGAAAACACAATATATGTCTATTTTATCATCAATTACAAAACATTATTACCTTACCAATTCAATTTCCATAGAAAATCATAAGTGTACGACATAAATAACAAACCTACATTTATCTACCACTGTGCAAATAATTTAGTAGAATTTCCTAAGAATTGGTGTCCTAGATAGGGATTATGTAGGAATTCGATTATATTGATATCTGTTATATGAAAACTTTATCGCTTACGAACTCCAAAACAACTCCCATTCTTCATCAGCAAGTCCTTAATAACTTTGAACGTATGTTGGCACCTAATTATCAATATTAGAGAAGTATATCAGTGCCGAAACTTCAGTCTAATAATTCTAATGCTTCAAGAGGCTGGGCATGAAACCATAATTATTCATTGTATATACTATACTTATGGACATATACATACATATATAGAATTTCCAGTAACAATCGTAATATAAACATACCACGTGAATCATGGGTTAAATTGGAGACGAAAATATTACAGACAAGATGATGTACGATGATATTATAAATGCATAATGTGACAACATAGCACTGTATTAGTCACCTATTGCACTCCACAATTATCTTACAGTACTTATTTTACTACTACTGTTATGACCTAATAAGTATATGATAAATATAAATATTTTAGTAAAGTTTAAATGTGAAAAAAATTTCCGAATAATGATCACATTTTTATATTTGATTGCCATGAAATTTGACTTGCAATAGTGATGTAGAATGCCGTGTTAATCAATGCGATTTAAATATTTGAAATACTTATTTTTAAAAAGGCGGCTTAACAGCTGTCATGTAAAATAACTTAAATTTTATGAAAATGTCGAGCAGATTCTAAACAATTACATACCTATGTTGCCGGCAGTAAATATGTCTGTAAACATATAGGGCCTTATTCATTGTCGTTTTTGACCCGGAGACTAGAGCGGGATTATCCTTGGACTATTTTAGTCGTATTCATAGACGCGAACTAACGCTAGTCCGAGGATCATCCTGTGTTACTCAGGGCATGTTTAACGACGGGCTAAGTCGAAAATAAACATGGCGTACCATTACCACATAAGAAATCGAATATGTTATACATGCTAGTTATGGAATATTATGAATATTTCAAACTAAAAAAATATTATAAGCATACGCTGATGAGTTGTTTATTCATAAATACTAGTTACTTAATTTAAAATTGTCAGATTCAAACTTTGTGAGCATAAAACTCGTATTGCATGTTCATTTTGCAGTGTAAGACATTTAAAAACAGTATTACAATTGTGTCAGGCCTAAGAAGATGGGCATTATTGATAAAAACAACGTAAACGGTAAATATTCGATTTAAGTAAAACGCTTTGAAAATACAATAACATATATCTATACGCTATACGTATCTGTGGTTTGGTAGCGCAGTGATAATGTTTTGACTTAGTAACTTATAGGTTGACGGTGTCGGGTTAAAAAATTTTGTTCTCTAATTTTGTTAATTTTTATTTGTACACAATGAGAAATAGTGCAGTTTTCTTATTTTTATAAGTGCATTTCTAAGTACATTCTGCAACTTAATATTAAATTCGTTAAACTTCACAACAGTACACCCTTAAATTTTTAGTACGGAAACCTCTCTTTATACAAAATATTCTTACACATATTTTCTACGGTTTTATATACGGAATTTTGCTAGTAAATTTTTTTGTTAGTTCCTGACATAATGTCACAGTACATATCGTTTCTAATAAAATTTGGATTAATGAAATACATGACTGTGTGTCAGTGGTGTAAGATTAACATGATATATTATCTTTGAATTCTGCTCTGCTTTTACATTGTATGTTATGAATATGTTTACAGTTACTCATATTTCATCAGTAGTAGTTTAAGTTCTTGTTTTAAAGGCTATTTTTTAACCATCTATGTTTGTTATGATTTTACTGTCAGTTTGGAGGCAATATCGAGTAAACAAAATTAGGTTTGGCATCCTGTGCCTTTGTAGCATAAAAAATTTAAAATATGAAGTGTTTCACGGAGATCTGAACTCACGACTCTAAGTTATAAAGCGAAAACATTACCACTGCTCTACAGCAGCAGTGCTAACCTAAGTTATCAACAAAGAAAAATTGACGTATTATTTTATGCACAGCAATTTTATTGGAACACAATGTGCTAAAATCGTCAATATATATTCACTATATAAAATAGCAAACAATATTTCTGGGCAAATGTAATCAAAACTCACATTTATTTTTACTAGTGAATGCTTGCCTGTGTGTTGAAAGCATGCGCGAAACATCTGGCAACAGTATACAAGGCTGACCCCACGACTATCTTTACTCCGGCGTTAGCTGGCGTTTATGAATAACGTAATACTTTGTCCGGACCAATTCAGGACCAACACTGGACTAACTGGCACAAGATGGTCTCATGATCAATTCGGAACTATCTCATGACTGTGAATAAAGCTCATACATTTTCCCCCACAGTTTGTACGATAGGACCACACGAACTAATATAAATAATTTAAATAATTGTTCCTATCAGAACATCTAACGAACGGTTTCCTGCCAATTTTTGTAAAACAATCTGTAATTGGGCTGGACTTGTAAAATTATATTAAAATCTACTTTTATGTGAGAGTCAATAACTAACCTAACATTTTATGTAATGAGCCTAAGTCTAAGACAGTTTTTCATGTAAAACATTTCTAGGCCATCCCAAGACAAAGTTATTCATTAGTCATGGCGGACTAATGGGTACCCAGGAATCTGTGTACGCTGGAGTTCCCGTACTTGGAATACCTCTGTTCGCTGACCAAGATCTGAACATAGCTAGATTGAAGGAACAAAGTATGGCTCTTCACCTGGATTACAACAAGTTTAACAAAGAAGATCTCCTTAGGACCATAAGAACTTTGATTGACCAGAAAATGTAAGTATATTTCCCTGGTTACAATTGCGACTGTAGTTACAGACATGTGACGAAACATTTTTATTTGTTAAATATTTGAAGGGCATACAGGTTGTTCGGGAATGAATGGTCGTAAACCACATGGGGCTAGGCAACGTGAATAGAAGCATTATTTGTTGGAGAACACTTGTCCGGAAACAGCATACTGTAAAGTTGCCGTGACAAACACAAGTTCGAAAATTTGAACAGCGCCAGTCCAGTGGCTGAGAGCGTGAACGATAACAGACAAATTAAAAACAAAATAACAGGACAAATAGGAGTGGAGGTTTTTCGGTGCATGCGCAGAGTAAGTGTGTCAAACAAAACACGTCATTACAACAGATGTTCGAAATTTCACCCCTCTACCTCAACGCAGATGTTCCAGCGTCGAAGTCCATTGCCTCGCACTCTTTGAAAAACTTGTGATGCCTGACTCAGCCCTTTCACAGCCGCCATAACATGTTGTCCAACTCTGTCTCAACTGGCGTCTCTTAGACTTGGCTATTAACGTGACCCACATAAAATAATCTAGAGGTCCAGCAAACGAAGGGCCAGGCGGCCGGACCACCACGTCCAACCCACCGTCCAGGAAATATGTTTTAATGTTATCGCACAGCACGTGTTTAGCAGGCTGGGGCACCGTCATGCAGAATCCAGATGTTGAACCTGACGGCAAGTGCACGTAATATAGCAAATCTGGGAGGGTGTTTTGTAGAAAATTTATTTTCGCATTACCGTTGAGTCGCTGGGGTAACACAATTGGCCCAATTAAACTGTTGTGAACATAGTTTCTGCGTAAAACTTTACTTGAAACCGCTACCGGTGTGCTGAGATGTGCGTTGTGTGCGCATGCTCGTCTCTCTGCATGTAGCTGTTTCTGCTGTTAACATTCATTCACGTGTAAACATTGCCTCGTAGCACGACGACAACACTGTTTCACTGAAGTTAGGATTTTCAGTTTGTTGTGTGATAAACCACTGACAAAACGCAACTAATTTTGGCAAGTCTGCTGGCTCCAACGCCTGCACTAGTTGACGATGGTAAGGATGTAACAATTGTTCGTGGAAAATCTGCCACACGGTGTTGACTAACGCCCACGTTGTGCACTATGGTCCGAGTATATTTGATTGGTGTTGGGCCACACTAGTACTTTTATGTTAGAATTCCGGACTGTGCTGAACTTGGGCTTGACTCAACATGAAGTTAACCTAAAGCGAACGTGGACTTACATGTTTTTATGGTAAAATTTTCGATCCAGGTAGAAATGTAAACATGGACTGAATACGCGTCTAGAAACATCTATTTGCGAAAAAATTATCTACAGGATATATGACTGTCTAAAAACCAAGAGGCGAATATTTTTTGCTTATTTTGTTTGAACTTATTCGTCGGAATATTTATTTTTATTTAATTTGCACCTCCCATTAGTTTTACAACTTTGAACAGTTTTATTTAACTAGCCCAGGACGATTATAGCCTATAAAATAACAAAATAGACGATTCAATATGGCTACCGCTTCGACTTCTTTCAGATCAGTCCGATAGGTGTTTAAAATAAACGTTTCAATCCGGATTCTTCTCTCCAGTCCACCTCACCGATTGGAGTGGATTATTCACTTCATTCCTATTTCAGTCCGGTAGGAAAGTGTTTAAAGTAAAATTTTAATCGAGATTCTTCAATCCACTCCTAATTCTATCCGGGTTGTGTTGTTAATCTAAACGTAGTACATGCTTCAGGACATATTCCTCGAAACGTGGCGTTCCTACAGTTCGCCAAGGACCTATGTCAACCTTTCATGGCAGACTCCTACGTCAGTGTTCCTGAACGATTTTGTAAGGGAATATGGACATTACTTATAAGTGACTAATTTGTCACATTTCCTTGGCTTAATATAATTATGCATGCGCAGTGTGCTTAGCCCTACGGGCGGCTTCACACGTAACTACGTATTTTAACGCTTGCTGGCCTAGTATCGTTTTTAATAATGAGAGAGAAAAAACAAAAAACACCAACTATATACAGAAAATTAAACTTTGTGGCAGGAAGAATACTAAGTAATAACCCACTAGCATTTTAAAACCCAAAATAACCCAAAATAAACAAATTTGTGATTTTGTAAAGCATTTCAGTATATATTTTTTCTTTTCAGACTAAATTACGTAGCTTACTCAGTGGCAAGCCGACCCCTCCGTGGCTCAGTAGGTTGAGTGACCGGCTTTGGTGCGGGAAGGGAGGGGGGGGGGGTTCTGGGTTCAATTCCCAGGTCAGGCTGGGTGTACATTTGTGTTTGTCCATTTGGGTCTCAATAATTGTCACTATACAAATTGTCTCACGTAAAGTACTGGGGTTACTCGAATTAAGTCACATTAAAGGAGGGGATGTTCTAGTGCACTGATGATGCGGAAGCTACCGCATCGCCACTGCACCAAGCATTTTTATAAAAAAAATAAAATTATAAAATTTAAAAATAAAAAAAAATAAAATTAAAAAATGTGGCACAGACAGTAAGGCGTTGGCTCGCCAATGATTTTCTTCGGATTCAAATCCATGTCACTCCGAATTTATTTATTATTTTTTACTTTATTAAATATGATTTAGCACAATAAGGTAAAACTTGTATTATTAATGTTTATTTCCATAAATATAGTTTCTAGGCATTCAAATAACTCAATAATGAAATAAGTTGACATGAATAATGAACCATTGTTTTATAAAAAAAATTTTTACCCTGTAAATTGAGCTAGCCTTTAAGAAAACCATCTGGTGTACGGAATAAAATGACATTACTTTATTTATCCTTACCGCTCAAAAATCTAAAGAAATTTGGGCGTACGATCAAAAAGTACCTTTTGTAAACCGGCCACTTAAAACATATGCAAATACAATTATTATATATACTGCTGATTTAAAGACATTAACGAGATACGATACTTTTCACTTACGTTCAGGAGTTTGACTATGTTGGCATTTACAAACATTCAATATTTTGAAAATTAATTTCAGAAATAAAATTTTTACTAGTATAATAAAACGAATGTGGTTTACATTTTTACGCGAAGCAATCATTGCACTTAATCTGCGTTTCTTCATGTAAAAAAATTTTTAGAAATAATTAAATGTGTTCACGGTATATTCTCCTAAGTAATAATAAATAAGACCATGAGAGAATTTTTTTCATAACAGCTAGAGAGCTGTGTGTGTGTGTGTGTGTGTGTGCAGTACTTTAGCATTCAAAATTTTTAAAAATATCTCCATTCTCATGCCATTGTAATTAAAAATCAGTTAAATATTTAACAACAAATTACATATCCGTTGAAGTCTAATACAAAAAGCTGTTGGTAGGACAGAAAATCTGCTCGCTATTTCAGTGATTGTGCATTGTAAAATAGGACATTTGATGGGCGTGCCAATGTCAAACAAACTAAATCTCCTAGGTACTACATTTGTTCCAAGTTTGATTACATTCGCTCCGTACTTTTCGAAATAGTTTTTAATGTAGAGAAGAAATTGAGAAAGGGAAGTAGGTGTAAAGAAAAGGAAAAGAAATAAAAGCCTTTGTGACCCTGCATACGTGTGCACTTCTCTACGGTGGATATCTGCTCAGGGCGCCGAAGTGGTGTGCAGAGCAAGATAATTCGAAAACTGCTCAACGCATATGAGTAATGTCAATGTCTGCTTAGGAATATTGTTCAAAGAACGTTACACGTGTGCATTCCAATTTCAGGTTCACCAGTAATCATTAAATAATATGGTCAAGCGGTAAAAATGGTAAAAATAGGGGTTTTGCGGTGCTTTTTGAGCATTGAAATAATGGCGCAGAATCTTTTAAAGGGTACAGACGTGTACAACTCACCTTTATCGTCAATATTACATCTATGTCTCGTAAAGGTGAGTGGACCGTGAGAAGACAGCTCGCCAGTTAGAGACTTGCCCCTAGAGGCTAGGTTATCGCATGATGCGCTACCTTCTCGACCTTACAGCTTCCGCATTTAAAGGTCTCGAACGCGCAAAATACGTCCACCTATATAGCAAGTTAATAAAGTGAACTAATTTTTTTTTACGTTGCACAAGAGATTTTCATTTTATTTGTAATACTTAAATTTCGAAAGTTGTACTAGGTACTTTTTAATCTGTACTAATATATGTATGATTACTTAAAGTTTAAAACAAATTAAAATGTATTACATTACGTTTTTAATGTCAAAAAATGAACGTATTTTTGATAAATATCTGTTGAAAATCACTGCTACTTGTTCTATAAAAAAAGCACTGCCCAGCATCGCCTTAATTTCTATATAGCTGCACACATGACGGTAAATAACAAGCCCGTGATTTATTCGATACAATCTCAAGACGTTTAGTAATAAGGGTGCGCGTTAGGTCTCGGCCGTTAATTTTCTAGCACCTGAGATGGTAGCACTTATGTAGTACCTGGTGTTTAGGAATGCCGGCCATATCTCACACACCTTCTAGTCAATTCGTATGAACGTCCTTCTGCCTTGTACACGTCTGTTAGGATAGCGGACTGTTACTGCTGCATTTCCTCTTGCCCCTTCATACACAACGTGCATTCAGTCATGTCTGCGAATGTCAATTGTGGCATGCTGTTAATGTTCGCAAAATGCGTTATCAGCACAATACCGCGTGCATTCAGCTAAGGTTAATTCTACTACAGGTTAGAAAGAAAATGTGTTTTCTTATGGGAGAGCTAGGCACAGGGAAAATGTCAGCTGGTAGTTTCGCTGCAATCGCATGTGGAACATAAAAATACGAAACCGTCGTAAAATAATTTTAATTATGATTGGAATTGACATTTAAGTCATTTACCTTAATTTTAAAGCCAAAATAAAAAAATTTCGCGTTTTGGGTACTCAACTTTATGTAACTTAAAATTCTGGAAAGCTCTGTGATTGGTCAGTTCACATCCAGTAGCGATACCAGCGTTTAATTTTTCCCTGCGTCAGACTTTTAACACAGATTTTTCTAACCTGTATCGTAATTAACCTCAATTCAGCTGTCAACAGTAAAGTCTGCACTAATCATACAAAATTAAACACATCAACGATTTACACGCAAACGTCAACTGTGCTGTACAGTGGCCTGTATGTTTTTTCTGTCAGTAGGCACACGTGCGTGGCCCTCTCTCCTCCCTTCATCATCACGTGATACTTGATTGCGGTTCCATGACGCACCCTCTCAGACACTGGACTGGCGCCTCGTCGGAGTGCGCGCTGTTCAAATTTGCGCATTGGTGTTTGTCCCTGCACCTTTGCAGAGTGCTATTTCCAGACAAATGTTCAACAAGTAATGTTTCTTTTCACGTTGCTTACCACCCATGTGATTCAGAACCATTCTTTCCCAAAAACTCAGTGTTAGAACAATGTGATCTTCCTGCGACGGTTCCGGGGAGGAGGGGGCAGTAAGAAATTAATTTTCCCCCTCATAATTGCGCTAGACGAAAATTTCATGGGTGACTATACCTCATTTTTGATACGAAATAACCTCCCGAAAACCGTAATATAAGTAACGAAACACCACACATGCACGAACATACACACACCTAATTGCTCACATACACACACAAACAAGAAAAAATAAATAAATTCGTGTTAATAGACAAAGCTTGTTACTAAATAAAACACAAGATACGTCTCGACTTCTTTTATATTATTCGATAAATAATATTATTTTTTATACGTGCTTATAATGTATTGCCATTATAACGTTTGGTGCAAAGTGTCACCATTATGTGTAAATAATGTGCAAATGGGCTTCATCTAGCCACCTTGGTGCCTAAAGTGGACCATATGTTCTTATTTCGGATATTTTTTATTTGATTTTATTCCAATGATTTTTGTATAGACAAATATATTTTATGACCATTGAGTGGTTATATTTCACTAGGTCATCTAACAATAAGTGGAATGGGAATTTTTTATTTTTTTTTAAATATTCGAATTCGAAGTGAGCCATCTTTATCGCTGGTACCTCAGAATCGTTCAGAAATACCTGGGAACTAAAATACGTCGAATTTTGCAAACCAAGCAGCAGGCATTGCACATGGAAGATAATACAGTAACAAAATAATTTAGAATGTCTATTATTGTTAATAAGAGCCGCTAAATTAGTCATACACGACAGCTGACCAGGTTACGTTTCTAATAGATCATTATTGTGCCTGGCGGTCTTTGTTATAATTATGTGTTATTTGAATTAAGATCTCAGATAAGCGTAAATGAAGTATATGTGTATATATATATATATATATATATATATATATATATATATATATATATATATATATATATACAGGTTACGTTCAGACAGATATGGCGAAACACGTGTTTCTGGTCGCAGGATGATGACGCTGTTTTGATACCAGTGTTATATTTTCGATGGAGACAGCAGCGTAGCTGGTGGAGTATTTATCAGGACAAACGTATGCGGTATCCTTCTGGCAGAGTACTTCTATATTTTGCGGTATCTTTCCTGAGGAGTACGTCACTAGGATGAACTTGTGCGATGACCATCCAGCGGAGTTCTTCGTCGGGATGAATTTGAGCATCTTCCTTCCAGTGAAATTCTTCATCATCGTGAACTTCTGCGGTGCACTTCTAGATACCGTAACATGCTCCTGGTTGCAGGTACTCGGATAATGCCAGGAGGTTGTCGACGCTGTTCAGGGACCGGCCTATGAACGCGACAGAGACAGCAATGTACTGGGTGGAGTATGTTATCAGACACAGAGGAGCTCCACATTTGAGATCTGCAGCTGCTGACATGCCACTGTATCAGTACCTACTGCTGGACGTCATAAGTGTGTTGCTGCTTGCTGTGTTAACTTTTATCTACATCGTGTACCGGATAATCAAAACCGTACTACGTACCTGTTCTAAAAGTCATCGTAGAAGTTGTAAACAGGACTGATGGTGTTCGAAACATAAAATATATTGCACAAGACAATTTACTATGTAAATTTCGGTATTAATATTGTTTACGATTCTTTGGCTGTCATTTTATGTATCTTTAAATTTTGCAAGTTGTTATTTTCCGTATAATTAATTTCCTTTAAATTGTTATTTTATATAGTTTTGTGAAGAATTCGTTATTTTATTTTGTAATATGGCTCCATCGTTCGTTCATATAAATTACAGAGACAAATGTGTTTAAAGATAATATACTGTTTATTTAAATCTGCTAACTCTTATGTTGGGTTAAAAAATACTACCCAAAATATCAGAGGAGATAGAATATTTACGGATTTAAATTTGTTATATTTTACCGAAACTTCATTTTTGTTACTGTTAGAGTTATTTTGAATACTGAAAATGTAATGTCATTTTTACTAGTATTTATGACATGATTTACCTTCAATCGACGATAAATAAATTTTAATTGATTAACTAGCGATCAGCGTAGTTAGTATCCCAAATAATTACCTTCTGTTTAGTATTTTACTGTATTTAAACTATACTTGTTATCAACAACAAATATATAAAATTGCATTACGGTTTCTGAAATATGCTCATGCCAAAATGCTGTAACATAATACGCTTTTGCATACTGTCAAATAGAACAGAAAAAGAAAGTTAGTAATGCTTTGGAACGGTTCTATTCATAAACCTACTGTATGTGTTTATACTTTTGTGTAAATGTCAAACCTAAATGTCTGATTTAAGCCAGAAAAGGTTTTTTCGAACAATAATTATTTTTATTATGTTTAATGTTAATCATTCAAGACCAAGTGTGTCTCGGGTAAACGAAAATAATCGTTTTTCATACTAGTAAAGATTTACAGTGATTTTGCTGAAAAATATGTATTTATTTACAACGTGAGAAAATTTAGTAGGAAGTCTATTATATTATAGTATCTACAAAACAATGTTGTGGTGGACACTGTATTTCAGTGGTGACAACAAAATATTTTTATGGTGACCACAAATTAAATTTTGCAGGGTGAATACCCACAAAATAATTTGTAGCTGCCACAAAATTATTTTCCTTGTATTTTCAAAAACCTATTTGACATTTACACAGCGCGAAACTGGTAAATAAAAAAAATAAATGAGTACGAAAATAAAGAACAGTGCATTATGTGAAAAAAATTATTTTATCTGCATGCGAATAAAAGTTTTTAACATAATACATTAAATATATTGAATTTTTTTGGTAATGTCTTCGACATGCGAGAGAAAAAGATACAAACAAAACGTTTGTGAACAAAAAATAGCTTGAAATCATAATGTTAATTCTATAAGCGTTTTAATTTAACGGATATAAATAAAAAGCCATATTCCTTAGTGGAGATAAGATACGAGATTCAATAAATCGATCAGAAACTTTTTGGAGGGATGGAGAGAAGTTCTGTGTTGATGGATACTATCACGAGAGTGGGTTTGAGAGAGCAGAAGCAGTGAATTTAAACGTGCCTTGTAATAAAATATAAATATTTGTTTAACAAATTAGTTAAATAGAGTAATATAATATAATGTGCACGTAGGCATTAACATTTTAAGTAAAATAAAAATGAAGGAATAACATGTTTAAAAACATTTGTAAAATTTGTTATACATACCACACTTATTTTGAATAAGCATGAAAACATAGTTAATGTACTGTAATATTTCTGCAAATGTATGCCTTCTCAGTGTGGCGGTACGTGACATCTGCTCTTTAGATCAGCGAAGTCGATTCAAGAGAAGGAAGTATCATGCAGATTTAGAAAACCATGTAAGATACATTATATGTATTCGGATGATAATTTTCAAATTTTGGAAAGGATACGATTTTTTATTGTTTTCAAGATTTCGATAACATGTTTATTTATAGTCGTACTTCTAATTTGTTGGATATTTTGACATGTTTTGTATCTAAGGGTTACAAGTTTCAGGATATTATCAAACGTCAAGGCCAATGTTAAATCAAAGATAGGCGACTATCAACGGGAATGGCAGGGCATGAATATCATGCCGACCGCCAACGAGTCGAAGATTTTCAAGAATGTTGTTCGGGTAGGCATGAGTATAAAGAATTTTCTATATCTTCTGATATATTTATAATATTTCCTTGTTAAAATTTTGACATATATGTGTATATTTATATATAATTTCATATATTGTAACGCTGAAAAGCTCACATAGTAGATTGGTTATTTTGCTACATTTACCTCTGCACTGATTTTATTAATCAAGTAATTTTCGAAAGACCAAGGTGGCATTATCAAATGATTATACACAAACAAGTATTTTCGTTTATTGGCATATTAAACACAACACGAAACGTTTAACTTTTAGCTGTGTGAATGTTAACCACTGTAAAATAAATATTACGTATTATTAGAAACGAAAATGTAAAATGAAACAATGTTACGAAACTTTCACGTAACTAATGCAAACTTATCAATACGTAGCTTTAATTTAACTCAATAGAATACATTCATGAATGACAAATTGGATTTAAATTACCATTCAGTAAAATAAAAAATAATCTACGAAGTAAAATTAAAGAGTAGTACAGTGTAGGACGAGTTTCACGTTTAGAAAAAAAAAAAATAAATATATATATATATATAATATATATCCTCGTAAAAACGACATAGAGTGTACTAACTTCAAAATGAAAAACGGCTACTTATCAGGATATAAATTTAAAGAAAATCGGACTTAAATAATTTTAAGTTATACATTTTCATGAAAACACTTGAATGAGAATAAATATGTGGCTAAGATACTTAAAAAAATAATCATTACTGTCATGTTGTTCAAATGTAATTTTTTTTTCTAATTCTTCTTCCCGTTATTTTGAAATAGATACCACTTTATGTTTCAAATATTGAAAGACGTATTAGGAAACTGACAACTCTACATTTTTGTAGATTTATCTCGTAGAATAGTTTTTTTTGCAATAATTAACATAAAATATAATAAAAATGCATTATGAGAAGATAAAGTGAAATTTTCAAAACAGAAATTTTACTTTTTAATCAAAAATCATGAAAAACTCATTGTAACAGGACTTAATTTTCTTTGTGAGTCTTTCAAGAAGTTCACTAGCTATGTTAATGGCTCCAGTTAACTTTTGAAAGAAATGCACATTTTCTTCACCCCTAATGATAGGTGTTGCGCGAGTACAAATTCCCATCAATTTGTCATTATCTTCTTGGTTGTTAATAAAGTTTAGTTATTAGAAGAACAAACATGAACAACTGACTGCAGTATACATGTGGAGTTTAAATGCCATTACCAGTTATTCAAGAAGTTTACTGACATATATTTGACGCAATTCACATTTTCTTCTCCCCTGAAGATAAGCGTTTGCACCAATACAGTGTCTCGTCAAGTCGTCATATATTTTGTTGCTTAATGTAGGTTGTTCTTCTATGTAATCGTCTCTTAAAGGACTTGATTTTAAAATAATATTTTGTTAAGTTAATTTTTTCAAACTATGTATTCTACCATGGTAGACCAGTTGAGCTTCTCACCTTCGTCATTTTGCCGCACGGAAATGATTCTAAGTTTTTGGCTTGCCCCATTACGTTCAAGAAATGTTTGTTTTCAATGCTTTGGGCAGTGTATGGTTTTTTTTCCTACGTGCACGATATGCCGAGTCACCCTCTTTCTGCCGTGGTACTGTAAAATAAATTTAAAAGATATAAAAGTTATTTTTTAGAGGTGCTTATGACATGAAGCAACATTGTGGCAATAGCTGAATTCTTATTATGGCCACAGCAACCGTATGAGAACAAAAATACTTCCTTCGCAATATTCCTACAATCAAGATCACAAAGGAACTTGTAAAAGCATGTGACAATCTACGAGGATACTCTTTGGTCTAAACCATCATGTCAAATCAATTACAATCTGTAGTACCAATATAATAAACTGAATGGTTGTGGTTAGGAAGCCTTCTGTGATAAAAAAAAAAAGCTGACTCTCCGCAGCTTTAAGTACCAATAATTTACCTCTTTCTGAGTACAACTCGGGTTTAATGGCATTTAATTTAAACAATAATCACGTCCTAAAAATTGTGTAATATGAAACATTGTTGTGCGTTATCATCTACGTCCCTATGTGCTTTGCGTTGTACATAAATTAACTTGAAACATACTGGCGCAAATAAAGATACGACACTCCGTTGCTTGTAATTCAATGGAAAATGTCAGTTACGACAAAGCTTAAAATATAATACCTTAGACAGTGTGTGTGTGTGTGCATATATATATATATATATATATATATATATATATATATATATATATATATATATATCAGTAAGTGCATAAATACAGAGAGAGCATGTAAATGAAAACAATATATGTCCGTCTATAAGAATCACGTCTTGCTCGCATACTACTTAACCATGTCTATAAATGAACTGCCGTAATAGCGTAGCACAATTTTTTTTTTTGGAAAGACATCAATTACCCTAATATTTTACGTGGCCAGATATTTCCCCATGGCAAACAACGTGCTACTCGAAGTTGAGTGACGTCATATTTTAATATGCGAAAGTTTACATATTTAGTTAAAATAAATGTGTATATTTTACATGTTCCTATTTATTTCCAAATCTTGTATAAATGACCCATAAATTGCACAGTCATAATACTTGTAACAATTAAGTCAATATAACTAGACAATTCACGACGAGTTAATACCGTTATAAATTATTTACATTTTCAACAAACAGAGTTTACTCAGTAAACTGGCAGTAGGCCTATACATGAAAGATTAACTGTGTTTGACCTAAATGTGCGATTTATTTTATAACCGTAAAGTGCCTTATTATCACTATAGTTTTGAAAAACAGCATCGCGAATTAAACTGAAAATTTTGTTCAATAGCTAAAAAACTTCTCAAATACAAGGAAAATTATATAAAGTCGAATAAATTTGTAACAATATGATCACCGAATAATTTCTTAGGCCGCTGCTGATACGGTATTACCAGTAACTACATATAACATCTTCAGGTTCGTAAATTGTTGCAAGTGATTTGAGGAAGTTCCTTTATTTATTCCAACCTATACAATCTAAACTGGTTCTGTAATACTTTGACAAGATTCAGGCATTTTTATCCTTTCCTTTTATTTACTTGCTAAACTTCGACAAACCGCTGCAATAAGTAGGTGGAAGGCGAGAGTTTGTGAACCAAAGTGGGAAAAAAAGTTTAAAGATAACACAACCATAACGATATTAATAACTTTAATTAAATAACTCATTCAATAGTCTAATAAGAACGTTTCCAAATACGTGACGAATACATAATATTCTCAATAGCATATACAATGAAAAAACTGTTTATAATGTAACCATACGATGATATGTATTTCAGAATCCAGCCAACTGAAAGTTTTAAATATGGCTGCATTAAACAAGTTCGCGTGTACATGTTAAACGTGTTGTTTAACCACGCCAGGGTTTAATTACATACTCAAATCTAGACTACACGTATTTCTAGATACAGACAAGTGTATATGCATTTAATTAAGTTTTTGTTTTCACGTGTGGTAATCAGTGTAAAAGAGTGAATATATGTAATGGGTACAATGGAAGATAATACAAATACGCCATAACTGGGCCTGAAAGCCGCAAAATTAACAGTAAATAAATATTTGTTTTTAATATAATGCGTCAATAAAAAATCAAATCATAAGTAATTTTTGCTATAGCATGAGAAATCAGCATAAATTATTCTTTCGTCTTGAAATGTGCTTGTCATAGACTTTGATATGTATACAGTAAAAGCACACTCTCGTATCTGACAGTGACGCTGCTATTCTTGCGTAACACCTCCCTATCATAAAAGCGGGCGAAGAAGACTAGCAGACTCATTACAGCTCAGTGAAGTGCAGTGAAAGGTAAGCAGAGCAGCTAATAGTTCTATACATTTTAATAGCGATCAAAATTCAATAATTTAATTGACAGCCTATGTTTTATAGTAATTCTTTAATATGAAGTACACGTGTAATTTTCTTGTGAACCAGTATAAATCCATCCTCTTTTTAGAATTAAGTCGTGGAAGTTAATTTAGATGTGCTCTCTCACGTGAATAAATGCCACAGCATTATTAATTTTTATGTCTCTGCATAAGTGTGCACCGAGCATAGCATTAATGATATGCGGCATCCACGGTATTATATAGATTTAAACCGGACGAGGTAGCCCTATGGTAACACGTTGGACTCGCATTCGGGAGAACCCGAGTTCGATCCTCGGCTCAAGCTGTACTGAATTTGGTTTTCTATGGTTTCCCGAAATTGCTTCAGGCTAATGCTGGGATGGCTCCTCATCAAAGGCCATGGCCGACTCTTCTTCCAGCTGCTGTCCTTGTACCAAGTTGTGTGTGTCACTGTGACAAATGACCTCACTGTCGGCGAACACAATTACCTGACCTTGTATAGATTTAGAAGGAAAAAGCTCATAAAATCAGCTACATAAAGTTTAGTACTATCTTAATATTTTAACTTTAATTAATATTTTTCCGTGCCGGTGTCGTAAAACCTTCTCTTTTAAGCCATGCGGGTACATTAACAGCAATTCTTTGACTTATTTCACATTTCTGTACTTTCTTTGTGTGAGTTAACGTAGGCGTAAGGAAGGATACACAAGGGGATAGAGGAATAGGCACATCAGTACATATATTTGATAAACGTAACAACTCTGTACAAGAAAACCCACAATTATTGTGCTATAAGTTACGGAAAGTAAAACCATATTTGCTAATAAATATTTCCCGCATTGTTACGAACAAGTGTTTCATTACCACGTGGTAATTTTACCAATAAATGTTTTTGTGGTTTTGTAATTTTAACTCATTACATTGATGAATTAAGGATACTACAAACTCAGTAGATTACATTTTAAGCCGGCAAACTGCTTTTCGTAAATTTACATACAAAATATTTATTGAAATTTGCTGGTTCAAGAAATCCAATAAGCATGCGTAGAATACCGTGTTGTTAAATTTTTATGTATAGTAAGTATATTTTCAGGATGACGAACATACATCAGAGTACTTACACAATAGCACAAAAATTTACAAATTAACGTTTACATAACTTTTTTAACAAAAATGCACCACACTATCAAGATGCTTACTCGTAAACCTGGGGAGATGGTTTTCTAGGATAACATACGTTATATTTTTTTTCTAATATGATTTTTATTTAAGCAATTGCACATTTCTATCAATGTTACTATCGTTGATGTGTGTACCATCCCCCTCTTAAGTTGAAGTCGTTAATTGGCTGCTACTAGTAACGAATTAACCCGATGAGAAGAACACGGCATAAGTCCGAAAATATAATGTGATATTAACAAGTAACTTTTTCATGTAATTATCATTGCTACGCAACTGCGTACATCTTACTGCCAATGACACCTCAGGTGATACGAAGTGTTGTGGTCCGACCACTTGCCTCCCTCAGCGGAGATCCATGTTCGATTCACGGAGAAACGTGACGTACTTTGCGCTTGTCGGGTAAATTTTCTATTTGCCCACCCTCTCTCATTCAGTCGCTGATACATACATCATAATCCAACGTTCAAGACTTAGTTGGTAATTAGGCACTAACAAAAACATCTCCAAGACAATGGTAACACAAAATATAGATTTTGAAGTGGAAACTGTGAAGAAATACTTCGGATAGTAGAACAATCATTCTTTGCAGCAGAGATTCTGCCGGAGTCAAAATATAAACTTTCCTTTCGCTAATAACACCTGCTGCTCAATGACAACACTGGTGTAAGCTAATAATTTTATTAGTTATTATCTATATGATAACGTCTGAATTTAGTCTTTAATTATTTTAAAATCGGTATGTGTTTTTCAACGTTAGCGAATAAATAGCTATTAAAAATTTTTACACAAACACTCGTGTAAAATATTGATAACCACGAATATTAGGCTTGTATGATTTATACGTATGATAAGACATTAACTCCAGTAAATACAACCAACCAATATCACAAAGTTTTGAATGGAACACAAATTTTACACTTAAACTAACAAAAACAATAAAAATAAAATGGACACACTGTAACATGTCGGGCAAAGTTCATTGAGGGACCGCTGGTCTTTGATTAAATAAAATTAAGTAATAGGCTTGTGTATCAGCTAATGAGTGCTCTACAAGTCTTGCAAGTCTAAACGATACCGTTTATTTTAACGTGACTTAAGTGCAGTTCATTTTTATTAATCAACGCGTAGTTCGAGGTATATGTATATTAACAGAAATTAGTTTAAAAAATATTCTTTGCATATCAGAGATGAAGTGTTAGAAGATTCGAAATCGCCACATTGACTACGCTAATGGAACTGTAGAATTCTAGTCGAGATTTAAAACACTGTCTTTCAAAGCGGCAGTAAACGAGTACGTGTTATTACAGTGACCAGGGGCCTATTGCACCAACCGACTTTGCAACTTTTCACTATCCACTTTGCACTTTGCATTAAAATGAAAAGTGCAAAGCAAATGTGTTCCACCAAACATTACAATCGCTTTGCATTCTTCCAGCAAGTCTGCAAAGTCTTTGCAGCATTTTATATTTATTGTTTACATTACTCATTTAAAGTTTATAGGTTACAAAGTGTATGATGAGTAAAAACAAGAAGTTGTGCTTCAAAACTACCAAAATAGATCATATAAAAGAAAAAAATGTTTTATTTAGAAGTTTCTCATGTACATACAGAAAAAAAAATGAGAATGAGTGGACGGATACCTATTCATGCATTGGAGCCACGCCATACATTTGTCCTCCATTGCCCAACCAATGTAGACGTAAAAGTATCTGCTGCTTGGGTGATAAACATTTACTGCTATTTGTAATGTTCTGAAGACGTGGACCGATCGCACTTAACCTAAAAAATTATTTAAATTGAACATCATTGTCAATCACGAAATTGATTCATGATTTATAATTCTTCCTTGATGGTCTCCTGTTTTCTTGTTTAGATTCGTAACTATAATGTAGAAACGTGTCGAATAATTTTTCTTGTTCTTCTTTTGTAGGTTATGTGCTACTATTACGCGTATTGCATCGTCATTTCTCTTCATGACATTACTTGAAATAGATTCTTACATGCCAAGTTTATTCGTAATAACTTTTAACAACCTCAAATCAATTATTAATTAACAATATACCAAAACAGTTTAACTGCAATTGGAAAATTATATTTGCACAATGTCTGAAAACTTTGCAAATATTTATAAATACTTACTGCAAAGTGAGATTATTGTGGAACAGAAATCGGCTCAAAAGTGCAAAGTCATTGTGCTTTTCACTTTGCACTTTTCGTGTTTTGCTTCGCGAATTTCAGTTTTCGTGGAACAGAAATATAAATGAAAAGTGCAAAGTGCAAAGCGAAAATTTGCAAAGTCTGTTGGTGGAATAGGCCCCAGAATCATGGCGTGTATTAAACTGTAACAGAGAATTTTACTCACTCACTAATGATGACACGGCTTATTACACTGACATTGTTTCGTCATAATCTGCAGACCTACATAGTTGAAAGTAGTGATGCAATCACTTCTTATCGTAGCATGACCTTCATTGTGAATACTGTTGTTATGCCATACGTCTTTACTCGCGTACAATATTTATTTGAGATTCTTAATCAATATGTTCAATATTCGACTGTTAGAGCTGGAATTCTAAACATAAATAAGAAGATTTTTGCACGAAAATCTTTGATAATGAATACCAGAAACACATTACTTGCTGTTATGAATGACTTCGAAACCACTGATAATGATTTGAAATTAAATATTTTTTTTTTATTTTCACTAACTGTTAAATTTAACTTGGCGGTGTTTGTAATACACATATTGTAAAGTTTTAATTCAGCCCAACGTTAAAGTATAGGGGCAAAAGAAAAAATTTCTTCTTTCAAATTTTTAATTGTTTCTTTACAAGTTTCTCTAAAGTGCTGAGATATTTAAACGAATGTGTGTGTCTTTATATATATTCACATATGAAAAGTGTTGTTGAATATAACGAATGGAGTTAAGTCAGCATGTATTCATATTCAGTAGGTTTAACTAACAAAGGTAAAAAAAAATAGCCTTTTCGTAACTTTTACTGGCAGTCAATAGAAATTATTTAAAAACCTGTCTTTAACAACAACTAAAAGTCCATCTTTGGTAACAAAATTAATAAATCCAGATCTAAGGCGTGGCAATCGTCGATAATAACAATCAGTAACAACACCACGTTCAAAATTTGTTAAATGTTGCGCCTAAAATTCACACTTAAGAATTGATTGTAAAACATCAAAAGGTATTCCATCAGTTACAGGATAATAAGTTCCATTACCGCTTCAGCGAAGGGTGACTAATGTGCTTTACTGTTATTTGGACCAATATTTCGGGAGAAACAGTTTGCATCCAGATTTTTAAAAATTCGATGACTCAGAACTGTGAAAGGTCGAATTGTGTTAAAATAAATAAATTTACTATGGAGAGGTATCCGAGGACCAGGTTGCCGCACCCTTAATGCATATTTTATTATTGGTTGCCCGTACGCAATTTGCGTATCACGAATTACGACATGAAATAAGGCCCTACCATGGAGACGCGCATGAATGAGAAGGATGTGGACATGGAGATCCCAGAGGAAACACGCCTGCCAGCGACACCGTGCGGCACGATTCTCACATGCGAAAATTCGGGGATCGACCCCGCCGGGGATCGGACTCGGATCGCCTTGGTAGAAGGCGAGTGGGTCTGACCACTCGGCCGGCGCGGTCTTATAAACCTTATTAATAAATTAATCGTGTACGTAGCTTTGGAACGATGGATTATCGACGTGATTTCCACGTCAGTTAGATCTTCATACTGTTAAATTGGATTTCAAAATTTTTCAGAATTCGGCCCCTAAAGGGGGAAATTCGTAAAATTAGTTTCCAATTATCACATGATAATAATCTGACTAGTTTTGATAAGGAGGTGTGTGACTCATAATAAATATTACGCATGTACCCACATAAAGTAAAAAAAAACATTTTACTGAATAATATAGTCAGTTGCCACTCAGCAAACTCATTTTATAAACCGTCAAAGGCAGATGAGTCCAGAAGCACGCATTACCACCAATAAATATAGTGCAGGCACCTAAGACTCAAAAAGGGACACAAGAAGAAAGTTTAGGTGGTGTCTTGATATTTCGTATCCTTATTACTTTTGGGTCACTGAATACGGATTTTAGGTATGCCAACAAATATTTTTTTCCGGAAAAGATATTTCTTCTTCCCCAAAAATTATAAAAAAAAAGGGCTGTTATTCCCTAAATAATTCTAATGCTGTGCATTTAACATGGACGTTTATCGCATAGAAAATTTAAGATGAGAAAATTTCCTGCACACGTGACCCTGGGGTTTTTTATTTTAACAACTGTTCAGCTGTGAGAGTGGTGCGGTAATGGTTATAAAAGACAACAAAAATCAAAAGCGGGAATTGTAGCATTGTGCGTCGATGTAACACATACACGTGTCCAGTCTACGAAAATGTTGACCTGTTAATAATGATTACAAAATTATAATATATCTTGAAATTCATGTTTTTTTAAGACCAAAGCTTCTGCCGTGAAAGCGCTAAGAAAATGGGTGATATAAGTAAATAATTTTCAATAACGGGAATGGATCATTTTAATGGCCATTTTGTTACCTTCCTGTAAATTTAGTAACCAAGCAGCAAAAACTGTTTACGTAGTTGGATAAATTACATAAGTAAAGTATGTATTTCTGAGAGACTAGGCAGCACCGACTAACACTTTGAAACTGCATGGAGCATGCTGCCATAAATTTCATGCGTCAGGTCATTTTGTTCATGTAAATGCGCTCACCTGTTCCTGCAAAATATGCTTTACGTCTATCAAAGTATATGAAAAATTTACAATTCATGGCTTCTTCACAATTTGACGATCACGGAAGTTCTGGTGTGGGACACAGACATACATGACGATTGAACATTATCTAATGAAAAAATAGTAAACTTCAAGAAGATGGATAAACGTAGTAACGTCCATGTAGCATGTTTCTGAGCAAATCTAAAATTACTGCAATGTTGCATTTCATTACTTGGGTAGTGTGTAGGACAGAAGGATGCCAAATATTACATGGGCAATAAGGATGGAGCCAAGATGTACGAATGGTTATTTGCAGAATTTTCTGTTATCTCAACTTACCTACAATAAGCACTGGTATTATGGCTGACGGACGAACTAACTACCCGAGGCTTGGAATGAGGGCAGTAAGGAAATCAAGAGATTTGTTGGTGGTGACTTTGCGTAAAATTTAAACATGGCGACAGAGTACAACCACTTACAGTAATGTACAGTGAAATTTTCTGGTATCACTCTATGGGTATTATTGAACGAATAAACCCGTCCCTGAATCACTTGAGAGTTATTTCCTACATGAAATCAACTTTCAGTTTCAGTTCTAGCATTGCTGCATTACAACCATCTGCAGCTACATCATGGCACGACTCTAATTTAGAGTATAAAATCAAGTCTAACAATTACTAGGGTTTGAAGAAAATGTGGAAGAGTACGGATGGAATAAGACATCTGACCATGAGCCTGTTACAACCCTGTTACTCCCAGCTCCCCAGCTTTGTTGATCCTGGTGTCCTGCAAGTTGTTGCAAAGTTCTGCCGGGAAGGGGAAGATAAATGCAACACCGTACCAAGGTACACAAAGAACTGACGAAGAAACTAAGGGCCCAGAATGGCAGGGATTTGTTGTTTCAGCAAGCGCTTCATTTGATATGGGAGCTGCAACAACTTTGCAGGGGTCTGTAAACACGAACTGTACGATTCGAATGTGCAAAAGCAGAAATGGAATGGAACATTCTACTCTACGTAACCTAATGGAAATAGACCAAGCCATGAGACATGTGACAAACATTACCGACATTAAAAAAACATGTCGTACATTATTACTACAAAAAAAATACATCCCTTAATTGCATGTATTTCACCCCTTTGTTTTAGAAGTCGATGAAAATGCCAGGATCTTACAATGAAAAGATGTGAATGGAGAAATAAGGCCTAGTCGTAGCTTCGTAATTTTCATTTTAGTGCTACCACAATTATAATTTTTTGTTATTATTATGTTACTTGCATTAACAATATTTGATGTACAAAACAGCAATTTCATTAATTCCAATTTTTTTTTGTAATAAAAAGTATGGTTATTCAACAGCCGCTGTGTTGATTTGAAGGCTACCTAAATGCATGTAATGTAGGTTCAGGAGACGTGACATAAATTTAGTAGGGAATGATAAATGAAAAGCCTTTCGAACAGTAACACCGCTTGATTCAAAGTGCAACAGCTATACACTTGTTTGTCGAATAAGAAATCCTACGAAATCGAATAATCCTATGATCCAGCCTTTAGTGTAATCCTTAACTTGTATTTTTACGTAAATTTTGCAATATGTATTATTATTACCAGTATTATATGGTCAATATTTGCTTCGTGTTACATCGATGAACACTGCCGTAATTTTCTGTTTTTGTACGTTTTATTTCTCTTAACAACAATTTTCGCGTCACTCTCACAGCTGAACTGTTTACCGGAGAAATATACTTCAGAATACTATCAAATGCAGATATTTTCGAACAAAAATAATTTCCCGGAGAAAATTTTTTTTTTGCTAAGCCTGAATTTTGTGTTCAGCGGACAAAAATTCTATAGGGCAGTAAATGTTGAAACTTCACAACAACTTTCCTCTGTTTACTTACACAAATTTACCAAAATTTTGCAGTTTTGTGATATACAACGTGATACAATCTCATTGTAGACGAAAGTGCGTTTTATCAGCGTTTTATTTTAACAGAATGCTGCCAACATTACATGGCATCCTACAAGTATTAAGTACGGCCAAGGGCTTTTGCAGTCATATGGTGTACAGAATTATAATAATTGCTTGTATGTATGTGCACCAAATTGTATATATAATAGCATTGATAAAATGTTTTAGAATAATTTTTTTAAAACACATACATCAGAGTAAGAGAACAACATAATTCGCTGCCTAAAGTTTCCAACATTATATTAAAATCATTAACTATTATTTTATTTTACTAGACATGTATCACAGTGTTCTTTACGAGATGAAATTATTTTATTTCTAAGATTTCCTTTGCAGGAAATGTCACCATTAACGTTGGGTTTCTTCATATTTTATGGACTTCTATGTGGCAATGAATCTGCAAGAATACTTGGTGTGTTTGAATTAAATAGCAAGAGCCATTTCCAGATGTCCGGGGCTCTCATGAAAGCCCTTGCCGCCAGAGGTCACCAAGTTGTGGTAGTGAATCACTTTCCACAATCAAGACCGGTGCCTAACTACACAGACATCGATATTTCAGGATCTCTGCCTGATATAGTTGACAACATTGACATGGAAATGACACAGACAAGTTTTCGTGGTGGTCTGACTACTTCCAAATACTTGTGGCAGTTTTCACTGACGGTTTGCAATAAGATACTGGGACACCAAAACATGCAAGCTCTGTTGAAGTCCAATGAGAAATTTGACGTGGTGATCACGGAAATAGTTGGTTCTGAATGCTCAGCTGTTCTGAGTTACAAACTCAAAACGCCATTGATAGGTTTAGTCACATGCGTACCATTTCCTTGGATTCACGGTCGTCTCGGTAACCCAGATCATCCAGCCTACAACCCGAGTTATTTTGTATCTTACACCAGCAGGATGAACTTCTGGCAGAGACTGCACAATACATTGGAAAGTTTTATACCAACGATTGGAAATCACTTTTTTAACAACGTGCCAACTAACCAGCTGCTAAAAGACCATTTTGGTAATGACATCCCTTCCATTGAAGACATTACCAGTAACACAAGTCTTATTCTTGTCAACACTCACTTCAGCATTACTGATCCAAGACCGACCGTACCAGGTTATATAGAAGTGGGTGGCCTTCATGTGCAGCATCCGAAACCACTTCCTCAGGTAATGTAATAAATTATTTTGTCAAAAAACTCTAGGGGCTGTTTCCATTAACGTGAAATGTATCGAAATAAATTGTTGTAACTTTCAGGGCAATGTTATAGTGTTATGTAGCGACGTTTTCGTACTAATAGATGTCACCAGCTGTAAAAGAAGTAAAGTAATTTTACTAACAAATTCTTACAAAATAAGATAAACCGTAGACTAGACAAATTACTGCATACCAACGTTATGTCAGCAGGTTCTCTAATGTTAAAAAATTATAAAAATCAGGTAACCATAACACTTATTTTCTCTGAAAGCTGGTAGGGAAAGTTATTTATTGGGAAAGATATCATGATTGTTGCAACTTTCATAGCAAAGTTACGGTGCATTGGAAGAAAGGTCTCGAAGCTCAAATTGCCACTAGTTTAAATAAAGTTTAAATATTCTTCCAAGAGGAGTAAATAATTAGAAGAATAATATTGTGTACCAACGCCATTGTCGTTGGTAGTAAGTTGCAGAACACCAAAAAAGGACGGAAAAGGAAGTAGGAAAGCTAGCCCTAATTTGTTGAACTCATATTACGTAAACAACAACAACATAACACAAGCAACCCTTATACTATTTTGACTTCACAATACATTTACGGAAAAAAAATCCTATTTTTAAACTAAGAATAAAATTACCAAAGAAATAAACTAACAAAACAGCATTCCGCCTGTCACTGAAACGATGGCAAAGTAATACAACACCTATGATGACAAAAAATTATTTTATTAATTTATTTGGACTTGTGTACGTGCCCTTGAGAAGCACAGGACTTTGATAGAGGTACAGATGCAATTTAATAGATGATACAGCACGCGTTTCTCAATCAAGAGTAATGTAATGCTATAATTAAATCATATTTTATTTGTTTTAAATTACTGTCTCCAACATATATCAAATGTTACAAACGTATCGTTATCATTTTTCGCTGGCTAACTATATTTTATTTGCTGGTTTGGAAAGCTCTAGACCTTTTGTTGCAAATCCGTGGATTGTATCTATAGCTAGAACCAAACGATACGCTATACAAAAACTTGTAATACCCTATTGCCGAGACCAAACAAGAATCGATGTATATCATTGCATCTAACCAATGCGAAAAACTTTATAGAAGCCCGCAGGCATGATCGTAGGTTTCTCAGCTACGCGTAAATTTTACAGTATTTTCGACCAAATTTTATCACCACACTTGTAATATTTTAAAAATTCATATTCATATTATTAAGTGCACTACAAATTATATTCTGTAAAACATTTACAGAACAAATAAATACATTAGACTTAAATAATTTAAAATTTATCTACTATTCATGTATACAGTTTTACATGTTTTACACGATAAAAATTAATTTGTTATGTGACTACTTCTGTTTCGTTACGTTGTTGGTACACTTGCTGATTAATCAGTTTATGGTTCAATAAAATTGTCGCACACTAATTGTTTGCCAATTTTAGTTTGCTAATATTTTTAAGTCACTATTTAAAAAATACCTGAAACCATAAATATTATTTTAAAATATGTTAATTTTTTTATTTATTTACTTCAGTATTTTCAGAAACTAAGTTGTTGGATTTTAGCCAGACAGAAAATATATATTTATCATCCAAAAATGTTAAAAAATCTAGAGGTTCTTGTGTGACATGTAGCTGGTGAGGATAACCGGCACTAAAACGTATATATACCTTTAATTAAATAACCACAATGTTAGTGTCATTTATGGTAAGAAATTTGAATGAATTTGATAGAGTCCTGCAATGGGCTAGTATTATTAATCGAACCGTTTTTGTGGAAACATGCAATCGCGAACGAATTTTTCCGAGTTGCAGAGAAAGCTAATAATAAATCTAATAGCAAAAATAATGAAGCCCCTTTAAGCTGTTGTCAACAAACCTGTAACGTACATACAATCCCGGAAAGAATACAGTCATTTCCAGAAAGACAACTTGAAAACACAGTCAGTCCGCAGGAGATCCCTAGTATGTTATGTGCCAAAAAAGGAACAGTTCTAAGTTACCGAAACATGGCATCTGTAGTTGTCGAAGGAAACCTGCTACATTTCGGCTGTGTTCACATCCGTTCGTGTCTATTGTCATTTGGCTTTTCATCGTTGTTCTCGTTCCTTTATGTCGTAATTATTCATACATCTTATTTCGTTATGTTATTTTATTTTTTGTCTTATTGAAAGTTATATTCAATTCCGGAATTCATTACTTTTGCTATTGCTCTGTTTATTGTGCCGTATTTCCAGTTACGACTTAATTTTTTCTCGATTTCGTATGCAATATGTTTGTTGACCAAAACTATCACTGATAATCCTATTTCTTGTTATTGTTTTATTGTGTGGTTTTCCTGAAACCCGGAAACATTAGCTCGCAATGGCGTACGTCTATAAAAACGATCCAGTTTAAAGTACGGACACAAATATGACATTCAATATTACCATATTTTGATAAGATGATTAAGTCACACAAAACATCATAGTGTTTTTATAATTTATGATCACGTCAACTGTGTGGCTTTTTCAAACTGCAAAACTCACAAGTGTTGGCCTGTGATGACAACTGCAATCGTATTGCAAATAGTTTTATAAAACGATTTAATTATTTTACTGTGCCCTTTCATGTCTAATTATTGTTGTTAATATATAAATTTTCAAAAGAGTTATTATATCACTTCAGTGCTAATTATGTTTTCTACTATGTAGTAATGTAATAACTTAAATTCCCATAAGATTTACTTAGTATACTACATATTTTAATATTTCCCAGAGTCTCCCTGTGAGATTATTAGTTAAATTATAGCTTTAGTTAATTTATTATTTTTGTCTAGTCTAATATATCCAGTTTATCTATATTTCCTATTTATTTCATAACTGTTCAGATATAAAGATTCCGTACTTAAACACAATTTTGTATTATGTCTCAATTTAATATTAATCAGGAATAATTTATGTTCTAGATTGTAATACTCATTCTTATTGTAATTTGATACCATATTTACTTCTCTCATTATTCTTTTATCAATGTGTTTTAATGTTCTGTTGTCTTTGATTTTTTTATTAATTTTTTTTTCAGTGGTTAAGTGTAAGACATAGTGGTTACACCTTAACTTCGCCACTGTAAAAATAAGTCGCAAATAAAAATAAAAAAAATTTAAAAATTTCAATAAAGTAGAAAAACCATAACAATGTCGTTATTTTCACAGGATATACAAAAATTCCTCAACGAATCAGAACAAGGCGTCATCTATTTTAGCATGGGCTCGCTGATTAAAGTACAGACCTTCCCTCCAGAAAAATTGCAGGCATTGCTTGAGGCTTTCTCCGCTCTTCCAGAGAGAGTATTGATGAAGTATACAGGAAATCAATTACCAGGGAAACCTGACAACGTCATGATTGGCAAATGGCTCCCACAGATGGATATATTATGTAAGTAGTTTTCTATTGGTTCTTTGTTTTATTAATATTCAACTTAACGCAGTAAATAATATTAATTTTCTTCATTGATACCAAAACATTTGAGCCTTATGAACTCGATTTACACAAAGTATTATAGTTATATTGCACAACAACAATCCTAATTTCATCAACATCTGGGCAAATAACTCCGTGGACATTTTTTTTTGGATTACATAAAATAAAGGGATTATGAGGAAATTAACTGACAAAGAGATCGGTGACTTCAGAAATGTATCACAGTTACAAGTAACCCCTTATGTTCACCTGCAAATCCTAAATATCTAATATTGAAAGTTGACACTCAACATCAGTACTGCAGCGGCAGAGTGGGAGGAAACTGTGCCAAGCCTTGTCAGGTATCATTCTTATGCTTTATGAGACCGGGCAAAAAAGCCCGAATTATATAGTCATATATATATGTATATATATATATATTTTTTTTTGTGACCTTAATTGTAAAACATTATAACGACATTTCGCATCCATTCACCATTCAGAAAGGAGGTGAGGAAAGAAAACTATTCAATTTTCCTCAAACTGAGAAAATATACAAAATTTTGTTATAAATTTTCTAAATGAAACTCTTATAATTACATTTAACAATATATACATATATATTTTTAACTACCTTACTAGCATGGTCTAAATGTCCTATATTACAAAAACTAGCGTTAGAAGGTTTTAAATTATGCTAACGATTTATACTTATGTTTAATTGAATGTGTGTGTTTAGTTATTGGTACTTTTAAATAATACATATGCAGTATATTTTACACACAGCAAATTGTTTTCTGTGGTTTAATCTCTGGAAACCTAGCAACCAAAGAAATTCCTTGTAAAATTACTATGGCTGTCCTTGTAATAAAATACGAAGTATCATTTCCGCTAAATTACAAGGAATAGCCTTGCAGTTGTACTTCAATGAGGAAAAAAATTAATTTAAGTGCTTATTGAACTTCATAAATAATACTGTATTTATTTGTCAAATAACTTTTGAATAAAGGATATTCACATTAAATTATTTTCAAAATATAGTAACTCTCTGTGGTGCTAAGTATCGAACCACTCTCCCTTCGCTTAGCTCCCACGCTTCTTACCCCCTTCTTTTTTAATGTTTGGTACAACGGCAAGGCTATCACCTCGCCGTTGCGCCAAACATTCCCCCCTTCAAATTCATGTAATCCCCTTGTATGTTGACTTGTGGCGCACAGACAAGACGAACACAAACACCCAGTCCTGAACCTGAGGAAGAGACTGTAAATGTTACCTCCCCGGCCGAGAATCGAACCAGGGATCCTTGACCCAGCAACCAGGAGCACTAACCACTCAGCCAAGCTGTCAGGCCACCCCTAGACCACCGTGACTTCTTTATTACTTAGGCTTTATTTATTTGTGTACATGCAATGTACAGTTCTGTAATAATTAATGTAAACATTCACTCTATTCCATATAAAGGCTTTCCAGGGGTTGTGATCTCTGCATAAGTAATTTCCGGCGAACCTATGAATTTGGTAGACTACACATTATTTCTAAGTATTTTTGCAAACTAAATACTCTTAACATTATAAACTAATAATTTGACAAGGAAAATGTTTCAACATTTACAAAAGTTTGTACAACTAGAAAGAAGTGTCTTGTCATATCTTACAATAAAATTACAGTGCAGGAACTGTCGGTATACAGGTACAAAGAATTCCTTCGTAGTGTTATAAAGCTTACCTTTGTAACTTTATAAACTATTGATTTCACAAAGAAATTCTTTGTACTTTTACAAGGATTATTACAAATTTTTTAGAGTGTATAAACACTTACGCGCATACATTTGGATCGTGTTTTCTGACATTATTTTATAATTATATCTTATAACATGTCAAAAGAGTAAAAAGGTCAATATAATTTAATGTCTAATAAGAAATCATCTCAACATTCTTGTTGGGTTATTTCCCAAAATCATGAAAAATATAAAACAATTCTAGCTCATCTGAGAATTAACCCTATTTCTACCGAATGCGAGACCAATAAGTTACCAATTACACCTTCTTCATCAATGGAAATGGCATAAAATTACCAATATTTAGGGCCATAAATTTTTCGCGAAAAGAATTTTGCCCCAGTTTGTTACAGTGTCTCATGTGCCCATCTGCATTTCTGTTTCATAGCCAGTGATTGTATGTTTAACTCTCACATGTGTTGAGGTTCTACCTGCAAATAACATACGTGTTGTGTTGAAGTGATCTTATTGTGATTGTTACAGTCAAAGTGAAAGACGTCACTTCACAAAGACACTCTGCCAATAATCATAAAGCATAGCTGCGTAAGACACTGAAACAAACTGTGGAAAAATTCTTACGCGAAAAGTTTATGGGCCTACCAATATGTTGTGAGAAAATTTAATTTATTCACATGGTGATTTCTCTAAATCTTGAGCTTGTAACTTACAAAATTGTTCGCATATAAGGTTTTTTTTATTTTCACCAATTTTGTTTGAAATCGTTTACAAAGTGTGGCATGCAATGCAAGTTAACGTTAAATGCCTTAACGACTGTTTATTAATAATATACACATATTTATCTAGTTGAAAATTTTGAATTTATTTTCCATTACTTGCAAAGCCGAGATTTAATCACTCGTATTCAATACTTATGTTTAAATTTATTAGCTAAAATTATGAATGAAAGTTAGGCCTGTGGAATAACTTTAGATAAAAAATATGCGTAGTGTCTATTTCTTGTGTTGTTCTTTGTACATGTACGTGAGTGGGTACCTGCGAAAATGTTTACATGTGCCTTCTCAAAAATTATGTTCAACCTAATTTCTCTGAAATCTTAAGGTCGTACTGTATTTAGGAAGGGCATAAATGATTCGTAATTTTATCACTTTCGGGTGCTTATTATTTTTAATTTTGCTTGTATATTCCCGATAGGTTGATTTTAACTCCCTCTCTGGCGTACAGTACAAACATCATTTAAGTGAAATTTGGATGCAAAATAGGCCGTACACTTTTCGAACACTTTTTTGCCCGGAGTTTGTACGATAGTACCACAAAAACTACCACATAAATGTTTCTGTCAGTAGAGCTAGTGAGTCATGTTGTACTAACTTTTGTTAAACAATTAGTTAAAGGGTTTAATTTATAAACTTTTACTTTAGTCAACTTTTAATCGGACAGTGTGTAAGACTGTGTTCTATTTAATAAAATTATTCAGCAAAGATGACAAAAAAGTGATTAAACATTTAAGATATTGACAGAAGTAAAGGGATATGATATAATTTATCAATTAATTATATAGCCTTAGTGCATATGATATTTTAGACAAATTAGTAATAATAAGCGTCCCTCTCTAGTAATGTTTTAAGGTCCGGTCTTGAATCAGTGGAAACGGATCATGTAAACGTAAACATAACACCGTCCGAATCGCGTCTTCAATAGCACGCATGCAAACGTGGGTAGGAATAATTTCACAGAACAAAGTTGGTCAACATCCAATTCTTCCTCGTCCATGAAACCGTGTGGCCAATAGGAACCAAGTTTCTTTTTCGCAGAGTTATAGTGACAGTGTTCGCAGCTGCCAATTAAACAATCTGAAAATACGCACAGTAAATAGTTATTTGCGAAAATGCGTGTTTTAAGAACAAATTTCGTACGTTTTGCAATTTTATGAACATTTGACACAGCATAAAAATTTCACGTGTCGCAATTATTACGAAGTGCAACATAACTTCACTTTTTTCTTGACATTGATAAGTATCCACAGAGCTTGACATACAAGCCGAGACTTGTTACGTTTCCTTGTGTATCGTATAATTAGCTGATAGGAACATTTTCTTCAGTCATTCTCCCATACCTGCGTACATGAGATGGGACCCACTAGTTCGGCCGGCGGTTCCACGTCACAAAAGTATGAAAAGTGTAAACAAATACCAAGACAAACGTAACCACAGTAAATCTGACGCTGTTATATCTTACAAATGAAAATATCTTTATTTACATATACATATAAATAAAGGCTGTTACTGAACAACAACGACAAATTCCTACAAGTGATTCCGTATGAAAAAGCAAGCAGAAATTATATTTTGAATTTTTCGCTAAACTTAATATTAAGGAAGTACAGAGACTCTGAATATCAAAATTTATAATCGTCTTTCCCCAAAATATCGGAATCTCAATGAAATAAAACACTATATTTTCAGCATTGCTTAATGTTTTTTCGACCTTCAAATCAGCACGCAAATACAATTTGGGACCTTCCACCCTTATCAAAATAATTGGGGTGGCTACCTTCTAATTGCATACAACTTTTTTACCGTAAGGATTTTCGAAAATTTTATGATGGTTTAGTGAGAAATGAGACCTATGTAACAAAATATGTCCACTTGTTACATTCACGCAGACATACTGAGCCTAGAACAAAGGCAATAATGCGAACATCCGTGTGATGTGTGCAACGTGTAGATGACGGTGAACATTCACAGGAAACCACAAGTACAATACTGTTAAAGTCGCAGATCAGTTTGTTGCTAGTATTCTGCGTACATATAGTAGCAGTTGTGAACGAAAATTGTAGGTCCCAGGCAGCTGAAACATGTGTAAATGGTATTGTGTTCGTCATTCTGATAATAAAACAAACACGAATAACTTTGGTAGGTAATACGTGAAAAAGAAAACTAATAATACAACATCGGTATTAGTGATGGCAGCGGTCTAATGGTCACGATGCTTGTCTCCCTACAAGGCGATACGGTCTGGTTACCGCCGGGGGTCACACCAATTTTCACATGTGAGAATATTGTCGGTAAAATGACGTTGGCCGGTGACTTTTATCGTGTATCTCCCATTTTATCGTCCAGGCAGAAAACAACGCTGCCTCTGTCGCGACCATTAGCATTTACTGTGCTATCAAACTCATTCTAACACGCTTTGAATTTTCATACAATTTAATACAGTAGTGTGTGTACAGAAGTTTTATACATTAAAGATATACATATATATGTGTTGTCGTAAGGTGTTTGGTGGATAAAATGAAGTCCTTCACCATACAATGCAATTCAAAATATTATTACATTAAAATTACATCCTCTCAATATTTACTATCGCCACAGTTAATATCGTATAAATGATTATAATTATTATTTACATAAATACACAGGTCCATATTTATTTTGATCAGTTTTTATCAAATGACCTTTTTTCAGCCATTAATGCAAGGAGAAAGGAGAGCAATAGATAGTTAATTATTTGAAATACTAATGTAATCAAAATAAAGCAACTAAAACATTCAGTTCATTATTCAAGTCTGTTGGAGCTGTTAGGAATACTATAAATATTCAGTGACTAAATTATAATCAAACAAACTAATTTCTTTAGAAATCAACGTTAATTTGTAAAATTATACAAATAGAGTTAATGTTTTAAATTCGTTGCGCTTCACGTAGATAAAACGGTTTTTTATCTTTTATTGAAGTACATAAATATTTATTACATTTGACGTTAATTCTTCGTGCTGGGAAATGTATTACCATTAGCATTTCTGTGAAAGTTTTCCAAATGTTTTGAGCATAATAAAATATCTACAAAATGTTAATCAGTATAATTTGGCAGATTACGGTTAATATTTGCCTAAAGACGATTGTCAAGTACCAAATTTTAATTTTTTGTATAGACTGCACCACCCCAATTAACATGAGTATGGAAGAACAGGATTTTCAGTATGTTATAAGGTATCAAATCTGAAAATGGTAAAGCCTGTTTATTAATACCTTCTAATTGGCACACGTTATGCATACTCATAACACCATTCAATTACACATTTTAATATTATTTGTAAGAATAACTTTTTCTTGGAAAATAATTTGTAAATGTAATTGTAAATGAGAGTACGGTTTGGAAAGTACGCTGAGAAAATTGTTTTTATAAGTAATTGACTTTAACTTGCGATTCCAGTAATCCATTATTAAAATTAATTTATTAATGCATTTCTGCATATTTGTAATGTTCCTCTTGATTTGAAACAAGTGTTGGAAGTCTCTCATCAATTAAAAATTATTATTTTTTTTAATTTTCTGTGAAATATGGAGGTTTTACTTGTAACTATGTAATTAGACTTAGTGTTAAATTGAATAATATAATTTTTTTTGCAATATCAACAAAGTACAGCTTTCTTATTTGACGATATAGTTGACGCGTATAACTTTCGGTAATTACAAGAACACTTCATTTATTTAAAACAACATTCATTTCAAAGGACAGCATTCGCTGAAAGTAAATATATACACGGTGAGTCGGGAGGAAAGGGCAACATTCTAGGACGTAATAGTACTAGTCATTGTGATCAAAATAGTTGAAGTGAACATGGGGTCAATATGTGACGATTATCGAGATAGCCTCGTTTAAATGGAAAACACAGAAAACCTATAAAAGTATCTTATTGTTTTATTTTGGTGCTTTTGTTTCCTCCTTTCAGTGACAAGATGATTTAAGTAAACCAGTCAAATTGCATATTAATGATATTTGTACGTTATTATGTATTTAAAAAAACACTAATTTTTTGCAACAAATTTTTATTCAACATACTTTTCCCTATCATAAATAACAAGATTTACACAACCTTTCTTTCCATGTCGTGTCATTCTTTGGTCCAGTGACATTTCACGATAAATTCTTAAATATTCCACCGTTGGCTTCAATACATTTCTCAACTCGCTGATGAATATGATGTGTTGCCCGTCGAAGATCATCATGGCGTTCTTGTATGCTAGAAAACGCGTCCATTATGCGAATTAGCAGTTCGTCTCGCATTTTTACGTCTGTAGACCTCACCCTTCAACCAATCCCAAAAACAATAATCTAAGAGGTTGAGGTCAGAAGACCTTGGTGGCCAGGGAATGGTACTACCACGACCAATCCACCGATTAGGAAATGCGGTATTCGAATGCTCCCTCACCTGGTTGCAATAATGAGGATGGGCTGCATCATGCTGGAAGTACAAAACAAGGTGTTAGCATAAGGGACGTCTGTGAATGTAGACATAGAACAGCAAGTTCGTGCATATTTTAATACATGATTGTTATTAGATTAAATTTGACTTATATTCCCACTTTCAAAAACAGGTTGTTTATTAAATAAATGTTAAATAAGTAACAAATGTTATACGGAAATGTATTAAAACATATGTGAAAATTTTAGGCCACCCTAAGACCAAGATATTCATTAGTCATGGCGGACTAATGGGTACCCAGGAATCTGTGTACGCCGGAGTTCCAGTGCTTGGTATCCCTTTGTTCGCTGATCAAGATCTCAACATTGCTAGATTGAAGGAACATGGCGTGGCTCTTAACCTGGATTACAACAAGCTTAACAAAGAAGACCTCCTTAGGACCATAAGAACATTAATTGACCAGAAAAGGTGAGTATATTTATCAGGTTAAAATAGGATGTAGTTCTTCAGAACGGAACCAATCTATAAAGTAATTTATTTTGAGAAAATAATTCCAGTCGAAGAAGAAGGTTAGAAGTTTATCCTACAAAAAGAACAAGTATTAAATAATAACAATTAAATAAAAATAAGAGACCAGAAAAAGTGGATTCTACAAAGTTTATATGAGCACAGTAGACATCGACCTTCGATATATTTTGTGAGTTGGTTCCCTTCTGCACAGATCCATCCAATTGTACCTGTAGTTACCTAAATTTGTATAAGGACAAGATAATTTTCAAGTGACAGTCCCAAGAAGGGTGGGAAGGGGTGGTCGCCACCTCGTAAACCATTTCAAAATTATATTGGTTTATTTAAAGGTGAAAATGTCGAAGACCACGCGAAATGAGTGTTACCTCATCACGGCTCTCTTCGTTTCGTATTTTTTGTACCTTCACCTTCCTCCCAAAAACTCATCGCCGAATCCATGCCTGACATCATCTTGGCAACAACCAAAATAGGACATTATACTTTAAAAAGTAATTTCAGCAATTTCGTAAATCCAGGTTACCTTTGTAGAAAATTACTCGTTCTTTATAAAGTGGTTTTAATCAGTTCAGATGCAGTAGCAATGAGAAATACATACTTGTTCATAACTCTTGACAATCATTCAATGTTTCCGAACTTTTAGGACTTAAAAATATTGTATGTTGGCGCCAAAGTTCAGAACTGACAGTGCATTATATTTGGTTCAAAAGAAAAATCAATTTTTTTTAAATTACGTACATATACTTGTATAGAAACCACAGTTCCTTAAAATAACCAATTAGCAATTTTGAAATAAAAAATTATTAGGTATTTTTAACAACACTTGCAAAAATAAACAATCCTGCCAGCCCTGAGTGTTTATATGTATGTAACATTATACGTGAAGTTTAGAAAAAATTGTTCGTTGGCGAGTGGACATGTTGACAAGATAAAAACGACACTTCTGAAGTATTTAGTACGCATTCTGCATCATGTTACAAAATCCGACATTGCTGAAACATTAACGAACAAGTCGCGTGAACACTTTCAGATATGAAGACGTTCCATCTTCGGATTATAAAATATAACTGTAAACTGAAAATCAGTAGAAAAAAATATTACGTAGATGTTCAGAAAGCCTTTCGTGAAAACACGTGTCGTTAAAATTATTGAAGGTCGTTTTATACGTAGTAAATAATATTTTAATTTAGACAGCAACTGTATGTAATGCATACCAATAATTTGTTACGGACAAGATATTAAAAAAATCGTGTAAAAGCGTAAAAAGGACTGTTATTGTGAATTAATTCAAGTAATAATATTTTGATTTTTACGTATTTGTACCAACTGTTATTGTTAACACAAAGATTTTTTTTTTCGCTCTAGAAATGAACATATGTGTTTTGAAGCAATTCGTAAAATACTATGACCATTATAATATGATATATTTTCCCCATTTCATCTTTGAATGTTACAAACATTAATTACGTATGCTTATTTGTTTATTCATATATGCTTGTGTAAATTTATTTCGGGGAAAATACACGTTAAATTTCAAGAAAAATTTTGCTATTGTTGACGGCATTTCATTTACCAATTGGTGTGACTGATTCCTCGCACAATTACTAGCTTAATAAATACTAACAGTTTTTTCATTGCAAGGTTTTAAGATCTTAGGTCGTTTAAAAATTATGAAAATGTTAAAAAATCCATTATATGATCATAACGATTTTAAAGCGGTATAAAATATTTACCAGCAATAAAATTATTCCGAAGTAAACTAATCCCTAAGGTAATTTTCCGCTTACAACTATACATTCTTATTTGCTATATCTTGAGGTTTTATGTCCGCGTATACGCTTTATTATTTGTATTCTCAGTTATTTGGTGAGTGGTAATAACGTACGGATGTGAAGAATCGAGCTGACACGCTCTTCTGTCGAGCAGAGTTGGAACCCAATGAAGTGTATTATGTTGTGCACGTTTCCCGGGCAAATGTTGCAGAAATGGTATTAAACACAGTTACTGTACAAATTTCATTGTCAATAAGGGCGTATGTATATATATATATATATATATATATATATATATATATATATATATATATATATATATATATCAGGGACCCAATTATAGAGTTGTTGTGTAATAATTCCATTGCCAGATTGCTGAAAATCTTGTAATAGAATTCGCGTTGGCGTTCGCGAGTGAAATAATTTCGAAGTGAAATATATCCACTCGAAATTAAATTCACTGACACTTGGTGAAGTGATATGTGATGTCTATGAGATTTCACAACACACAACGAAACGTTGAGGATATTTTGTGATGTATATTTGGTTGTCAGTGCCGTTTTATTGCATTTGCATGTTTCTCTCGACTTCCAGTTATTGTACAAATATTTTTTTCCGTCATTGGCTAACGTGAAGTGTTAAAATTTTAATAATGATGTATGCATAACGTTAAAATTATAATTATTAAGTATGTATAATGTTAAAATTTTAGTGATGACGTGTGTGTAAGATACGCGGCGTAGTTTCCAAGCGAAAAAAAAATGACGCCTGTTAATGTTTTTCATGGCGTCGTAACATAAGCTGACTTAAATTAGCTAGTAATTTCTTGAATGTTTCAATTAAGTCATTCCTGTACAGTCTTTATTTTAATATTTTACCAATATACGGTGACGCCTTTTATCCATAGTGTTTCATTTTAATTTTATATGACGTATAAAATGAAACATAAGGCACGGATGCTGACCCTAAACCAACCCTGCACTAAATTAAAGTAGCATGAATTCCATCCACAAATGTTCGCACAAAAATAATTTAAAATCAAACTATAGGAATACAACTCACCATTAATCACAAATAATAGTTAACTATAACAAGGTATGTTGTACAGTTCGTTCTCTGTTTATTTTATTTGAGGAGAGGTGAGAACTATAGTTTTGTGTCTTTCGTGAGACATGGTTCTTGTAATTTGCGAACATCAGTCGCACAAATAATAAACCTATATCGGGCTTCGCTTAGAGTCTTAACATAACACTAACTTAATGTGAGCACTAATTTTCGAAAAACGCAAACAAGCCATTTCAAGGACGTTAACCTTGTACATAGAAATAAAACCAGGTCATTTCGGCAAACAAATATTTCAAGCCACATATTTAAAGTATTTCCAGTAATTGAAATAAATCGAAGTTCATATCGCTGATATCTCGATATATTTAAGAAATGCATATAATTACAAGACATATCCACTTTTGCTTCACATGAGTTAGATGTCACAATAAATAATTATGAGTTCAATTCGTGTTAATGAAATATATCTGCCGTTACTACAGAATATTACACTCGCAAACTTGCTAAGTCAAAGTAACACTGTATTTATCGTAGCCTAAAAGAAACGAGAACTTAGAATACCTTTCACTCGTCACAAAACAACAAAAAGTGAAACATCGTCTATTACTATATTATACTTCCTGCTCTTTAATAATTTTCTGTAGAACGAAATCTATAAACTTAATGGGGCAAGCCTTGGCGGTGGTAATTAAAAACAATGTTGTCTAAACCAAGCGTTACCTAACAAACGCGTACACGCCGGACGTGTGTGTGTATATATATATATATATATATATATATATATATATATATATATATATATATATATATGAACATACATATATATTGTATATGTAAATATATGTATATATATATATGTAAATATATGTGTGTGTTTGTATGTTTGCATGTAGAATAATTTTTCTTCGTCATATTTTTCCCGAAGGAGTGCGTTCAGTACGTGGGAAAACAAGCCTGTTATTTTTTCGGGTGTACTTGTGTGCTCTAGGATTCATGCCGGAAGCACGGAATTAACCATTATTTAACACCCTCATTCCACACTTCGCAATCAAGTACTCAAGAACAACATTTCTCGGAAGTCTGATTTTCGTTACGGAATCAGAGCAGTGAGACGGTGAGATTCGGAATCTAGCAGGGAGATTTTTAATGTGATAAAAATCACGCAACAACTCAAGAATTAACCCCTTGGTATACATAAGTTAAACATTCCGAAACAACTAGCTTTCGCACCGATAACTCAGCTGTCACGGATCTCCATATTCCACCTTAGGTTGTAGGTCACCTTGAGCGCTCAAATTCCCTGTTCGTGATTTTTCTTGAGGTATAAAATCAAAAGGTTTCAAGTATTGTGGCAAATATTTCAACTGAAATGGAAGAACTTCGAAACCGTTAAGCAGCAGTAGTTTCAGTACAACCAGATGTAATGCGTAAGATTTTTTCTTGTTAATTTCACTACTGAACGATGGTTAATCTGTCCTTTGTATTAGAAATCATAGCGTTTTAATGCGACATATTTTTAACACAATATGAATTTTGGAATTTAAGTTAGGTTCCAGCCGAAGTTGACCTTGGTCCCCAAGGTGACCCACTGATTGAATAGTGACGAAACTATTAGAACAGCCGAGAGAGCGCAGCATGTGTCGAGAAACACTCGCACCACATAGAGACGCATAAAAAAGTGAGACTAAAGCTCTCCTGCCAGCATCGATACAAAGTAGATAAGGAAGATTGATATTTAAACTCTTTAACCGTTTACAACTTACATTAATAACTATTGTATAAGTACATAGCTACTACAACGCACACATAGTATCATTGTTTCGTGAGCTTAATAATGTACTATTTACTGATGTAGAAATTGTCAAACGTACTGACTGATAAAAAGCTTAATACTTAGAAATGGCTCACGTACCTAAGGTGGGCCATAGTGGGGCACCTTAGAAACGTGGTTGACATTGTAACTTAAGACCATGAAGAAGATTATAAATGATTTTATAAATTCTAATTATGGTCTAGCATAAACAAATCAGAAAAATTTAAGCTAACAATTGCCGCCCACAAAATATTAAAAAATCCAGGTAAACTAGAAACAACAATCCATAGTGAAAGTATCAGATCAATAATACAGGAAACAAAAAAAGTTTAAATAAGTGCCATAAAAATACAGGGAGCATAATATGTACAAGAACAAGCCAAATAAAATAAATATAAGTCTGGCAGCAGTGATTTACGAAAGCGGAATTTAAAGAGTGACAGTTGGTACTTTTGCTTGTGGTAAACTGTCGAAATGTGTGCCATGAATGCCTTGTTTGAATAAAACAGAAGATACATTTTAGTTTTCGTAACTGTAAGAAAGCTCACTGAACTATACATTGACAAGAAAAATATTTAAATATAATCGAATCCTTTTGTGGACCACCACAGGTCGTGCTTCATTACATCTGAACATTTCATAAAAAATAAACATAGTATCTAAAATACATAATATTTTGCGAATCAATGAAAGTTTTTACACATGGTAGGTAATACAACATCAAAGAATTTCTGTACATTTTGTGTGGCAGACACACGAAGTGTGCAAGAGCGCGATTACGCTGTTCATCAAAGGGTCTACGACAACATTGATTACTGTTCTTTGCACAGAAAGGAATCTATACGAGATGCACATAGGGCTAAACATGTGAGGACGTCGCGTGTTTCTGGTTGTAGAGTATAGGCGATGTTTTGATAACAGCTTTACAACAGGGATGGGGATATAAATGTGCTGGTTGAAGTAGGTCATCAGGACGAACTTGTATGGTGCCTTTAAAGACATCGAAACCACGTTTCTTGTTGCAGGTACTCGGATAATGCCAAGAGGTTGTCGACGCTGTTCAGGGACCGGCCAATGAACGCGACAGAGACAGCAATGTACTGGGTGGAGTATGTTATCAGACACAGAGGAGCACCACATCTGAGGTCTGCAGCTGCTGACATGCCGCTGTACCAATATCTCCTACTGGACGTCATATGTGTGTTGCTGCTTGTTGTGGTCACTTTAGTCTACATAGTATACCAGTCAATCAGGACCGTCCTACGTACTCATTCTAGTAGTTTTCGTAGGAGTTGTAAACAGGACTAATCGTGTTATAAACACAAAAAAGAACTATACAACAATATTTGTTATGTAAATTTTAGTTGTATTTTTATACATAAAGTTTTTTACACCATGCTTTGCTGATTATTTATGTTGCATTATATTCCACCAGTAGTTTTTATCGGTTTAAAATACACTTTTACCTAAAATTATTTAAACTTTACAATCACATGACATATTCGTAACAGCCTTATTAAATTTCCCTCTGTCGTTCGTATAAAAATTACTAACGCAGATGTTTTTAACATGATCCTTAATCAAATAAATGTGAAATTTTTATTCATAGCTTCAAAAATATTACACCCAATTAAAGAGCACACGACATTTAATTGTGCTTCTTAGTATTAGTAATAACTTGAACTTGCTCTGTTTAGAGTTACAATTATTTTCAATACCGCTCACGATATAAATTACTATTGAAAATTATTTACGATACGCTTTACCCTAAAACAATGATATTAGAATTTGAAATGTACTAACCCACTGTATCATCATATAATGGGAAATTTCTCAACATTTCGCATATTACTTTATTCAAAGAAAACTTGCGTTTATCAATAATTAATATTTAGTGTAGTCTAATAATATTTCTGAAATTTATTAAAGCAAATTTCTTCTAGCAATTGCATTAATAATGTAAAAATATCGTTTTAGTGTCATTTTCACACATTGCAACTTCTGCCAAACTAATTGTATTCATATTATAAACAGTATTCTCTAAACTAATTCTGTATTAACTATTTGTATTTTGTTTTCCAATTTCCGTGTGTATTGTAGCGTAGATGTTACTTTCATTGTAGCTGGTTTATTTAGAACTAAGAGATTAGGCCTAACCTCGTCCATTTAGTGAATACTAAATTGTTGAAATGATGTATTCGTAGACGTGTCTATGCAGTTGTAAGCGTTAAAATACATACTTAGCATTCGAGTTTTATTTAAAATAATTTTCCGTTTATGTGCTTATTTTTGAAAAGTAGCTTATTTTCCTACAAAAAAAAGTCACAAAAAATTTTCCGAAACTACGTTTGCAGAACGTTTCGTAAATATCTAGTAATGTGAAAATTATAAGCTCATACTATCCCTTGTTACATAAAGTGTTAGTCTACTTGCAATAACGAAAATTTTGATATACGTAGTAACAACAGCACGAACTAACCTTCAGGCATCGTGTAACCTATAAATAGAGACACTGGAAATTCGTTAAAATGTTTAAGATAGTCTCTAATAAACTGTATTATATTCACCGTGACACGTGTGAACAGTGTTGGGACAAATCACACACGCTGTGTGTTCAAGCTGTACCGTTCTAACTGGGCCTGTTGTAGAGAGAAACAATGCTTCAAATAAACCATAGCCAATGTTGATAGGAAACATTCAGTATTATATACAGCATGTGGGAGCCTAGCAAATAGTCAACTATTCCCGCGATTTTCCAGTGTCTCTACCTATTCTACACGAACAGTTTTCGTGCGCACAAATTGTCATCAATTTTGTATTTTGCCGAAAAGATTTTATTTTCATTTTTTCTAGTAAATGTATTTTCTGCTTAACGAAACAATTTATTGATACACACTCTCCATGCGAATTTATTTCGCGTCGTTTCTAATACATACTTCAATGAAAACAATTTAACACATGAAACTATGTATTACATGTTTTGTATTTAATAGTTCGTCGTGATCAAAATTAGTTTTATGTACGTAAGTACACATTGCATTTAATACACATGATCCCTAAAAAACGAAAATAAACTCGCGTCTTCATTGCTACACATATGAAAAATACGTTTCTATCAGCATTCCGGCTGTTTGCAAAGCGCGACGTTGCTGCTCCTAGCGTTACTTTGCATCTCCCATATGAATACTAACTTGTGTGTGGCTCTTTATGCTCTACTTGTACAGAATGTCTATTTGCTTGTTTTCCTTTTAAAAAGGTAATGAAAGGTTCTACTTCTTCATCAGAAATAATTATACCTGTGGTCATGCCACTGTGAAGTAGTTTCATGTTTGTTCACTTTAGTGGCACGGTCTTTTGCACTGCAGTGATTGCGTCTGTTTCTGTCACAAAATAAGCCGTCTAAGACATCACATTTAAACGGTAAATACCACCAACTTCTGTTGAGAATGCTTCCACATCGACTTCAACTCACCACTGCACTAAACGTGACTATCGTACCCTTTTAAACTGTGGTGCTGACAGATAAAAGGTCTGTATCAAATCTGAAACATGTGTGACTTTTTTTTATTGTAAATCCTAAGTCATCTAATCTAACATTTACATACCCTAGACTAAGACCATACAAATTGTATTAAGTAAATAATTAATTTACGGCTAAATTACAGTGGCGAAGTTAAGTCACCAGCCTTTGCTAACACTTAACCATTATTATATTGTTGGTATATTAACATATACAAAATTACATACCTACTAACTGCATACAAAATAACAATTTTGGTGCAAGAAACATTTTGGTTACAGTCATTTTGGGTAATTTTGTACCGTTCAGGGCAATTTTGAACCACCAGCATAGTTTAAATTAAAATGAAGTATTTCAGGATTTAGAGATACAGTTGTGTTCTAGATGAATAAATTTGTTAATCTTGGAGTTTCCATAGGGATTGAATACCACAATGCTATTAGATAAAGTATAGTGCATTTTACAATGTTACCTTAAAATGGTACAAATTTACCCCAAATGACTGTAGTGATCTCATGATAGTTTTCGAAACTATTTTTTTGTAAGTTGTCATATGATTTGTAGCACCTGAAACCACATAACCAATAATATTTACGACAATTTGTGGGCAGTACTGTCAGCAGTGACCAGTCAGTCTGCTTTTATTCTTAGTTTCCCGCTTAGGACAATAACTGTCAATTTGACCGACCAGACTCACTGCAACTGAAGCACTTAAAACTAGGGATATTCTTAATTTTGTTTATACAGATGTAATTATATACCTTTGGATGTGTACGACTTTTACCACTGGATACGAATGTTGAATTACAGTGTTGATAAGGATGAACCCCAAGAGAGCACTTAACCTCTTCTTGAAGTAGTGTTGTTTTCACAACTCGATCGTTATTTCTGCTTCTGAACTCTCTAACACAATTTCCATAGGGTCATACACAGCAGGTAAACCGCTTAACATGATAGTACCTACAAACTGAGCGACAACTACTGAGCGAGTAATGACCTCTGTAACATATTCCTTCATACTTCGGTTATCTTTTAACGGCACACCAGACAACCTCCGCAATAAGCCTAAACTCCGAGCCAGACCTATACCTTCATAATCTTTTAAAGTTTGTCCCAAGCTTCTCGTGCGTATTTTATCGACTGTACATGAATAAGAGAGTGTGGCTCTACCACGAGACAAATGTTCACCCGTGCCTTGTGGTTTTTTTTTTTTTTTTGCATCAACATTTTGCCTCATTTGTTCCCAGGAAAACACTCCGACAAGTCACCATGTTTTAAATATAGTTTCATTAGAAATAGCCATGTATTGTAGTTGTTCGTAAGTTTTTATATTTGTGGCAAGGAAGTCGAAACAGCCAGGCTTCTAGCTGCAGTAATGCTTACGTCAATGAATTAAAACAATTCCAGATCAGATTGCCGTACATTCAGTCGTGAAACAAATGATTTCCGAAACGATTGCATCCAGGACCTGTAACCTGTTTAAAATAAAATTACTGTTTTACGAAACAAACATATATTTAACGAATGTCACATTTGCCCTATTTTATTTGGTTAAAAAACAGGGAAGTACAAAATTTTCAACACAGATATCTACATACCGGCAAAACTTGTAGTCTGTCGATTAAACGGCTGCCAACTCTAACAAATTCCGTATACCTCGAAACACATTACTAATACATAGCTCATTCATTACTTCGAGAAAGATCCCGCATTTACTTTAATACTTTAGTTTTGTTGATTTCCATAAATAAGTGTGTTTGAAGGAAATAAATAAAATAAAAACTTATGTACGGAAATTTGAAAGACATGTTATTTAACTTAATATGTGTCGATCATATAGCGTTTGCAGTTCGTCTCAAATAAAAAATTAACTTTTAACAGTCCCTTAACGAGACCGCACACGTAACATGGCCAATGGTAACAAGGAGTGACCGGGCTATGGTGTACTGGTCAGCGCATTTGCCCTCCACAAAGTCGTTCAGAAATCGATTCCTGAAGGGAGAACTAATGTTTTTACATATAGGAAAATTAGTCCACATGTCTTCTACGATGGCTCCCGCTTTCTCCGCCCTGACAGTCCGTTGCTGTTCCATGCTTCATTACACTTTCATTTTCACTTAAAAATGGTTACACCCAAAAAATTTTCACGTCACTACTATGACAGTTACGTCTTTGGCCAAAAAACAACTAACATAAACATAAAATAGGAACGTCACAATTCTCTGTAGCATAAATGATAAATCATAATGCAAATTTCTCTTCCATTGCGTTAGACTGGAACAAAATCTACAACTTCGCATCTGGAAAAAATATACGCTAATGACCGGTCAGACATATTTACGTCAATACTATGCCGAACAACGTGAAACTGAACATTTCAGTAGAACACCTTCCATGATGGTTGTACTATTTAGTATTTAACACATCGAAGACAGATAAAATGTCAAGTGAAGGTCATTTCCCGGTATATCGGGGTTCTGTAACGGGGAACGATCAGTATCTTTTCACAAGAAAATTAGCAATGGTCGCAATCTCAACCACTTTAAGCGCATAGAGATTAGCATGTCTGCAAACGTTATCAGTATACTACAATATAGATAGTTAATGAGACAATTTGCCGTTTATCTAAAATCTTTGTGCAACGTAGGTGTCAAATCCACGTACGGTAGCTGACTTCCAGCAATATGTTTAGCGAACATTACATGAAAGTCGGTAACGCTTATTACTAGATTATTTCTTACTATAGTCTTGTATAACAGTTTGTTCTGAGTGTTCGTGTCCACACTCCGGTATCCGCGAAATTCGGAAAGACTTGACGACACCGTTCATTATAGCTTTATGTCTCGGTACAATCCTCATGCCTGGAAACCAACGATTTGATTGAGATCGAAGTTTAAATAACAGCGCATTACTGAAAAACTTTGGCATACTACAGGAATGCCGTGCAACGATTTTTGAGGTTACATTCCGGAACTTGCTATGGAGGCAATAAATTTCGTGTGTTTGTTTTAAAACATTCTAAGTTTTCATTTGCAGGGTAGTAAATATCTAGGGAATACCTAATATGAAAGTTCGATGTAAATAGTAACACAGCCTATTTACATCCTCAGTCATGTTGACGCGGCATATTTCACTGTCTGTCATTGGTCACAATCTACGTTTACATAAGTGGTGATACTATCTCCTCTTATCTCATTACGTGGTAATGCATGTCATCATATCCGACAAATTCTTTATTCACAGCAGTAAAGAAATTGAAGAAGAGAAGAACGGGTCGTTAAGCCAGCGAATAAGTTACTTCTAAATTCAAGAGATCAAGGTAAGTACGAAGAAACATAAGTTGAACGGATTCTTAAATAAAAAAAAACTAGTTTTGAAGAAATTAACATGTTACTCCTTCTTAATTTTTTCAAACAAGTGAACTACAATAACTTTAGATACGGTTAGCGCTAGTAAACGTCAACACTAGCGAGATAAATATTTGGCATTTAAATGTTTCAAGGTACATTAACATAGACGTGACCTTATGAATACTTCTTGTAATGTGCCAATCGTTTAACTTGATTTCTGTTAAAAATATAACGTGGCACTGTAATGAATGGGCAAAAAAATATTACACTCTTGTGCATTTAAAGTAGATAATTAGTCTAGGTTTTTGACGACTTAGTGAACAATTTTAAACACTTAAGAAAAAAATAATTTAGTCATCTAACTTGTGTGTTTCATCCAATCTCTATATATGAAATGAAGTGCCCCACACACTCATCACCGCACAGCCCAAACCGCTTGACCTAGAAACGTAAAATTTTCAGCGTGTCTTCCTCTCACAACGTAGGGGTCCACTAGAAACGAATTTTTTGAAAATAGAATATTAATATTTCTAAGAGATCAACAATTTTTATTACTAATGTTCCTAGGTTTGCATGAGTGATAATCTGCCCATCAGATTCAGGATATAACCCATCGCCAATTTTCAGTAGAAGATTATAGAAATGCTCAGCAGAGATATCATTTTTTAATTGATAAAACTATACAAGGAATATAGTAACACAATCAATTAATACGTAATTAAAAATTAGTTGCATAGTATATGCGAGAGAAGCTGCAACGGGATAACTAGTCTCTATACATAAAAGAGAACACTGACTGACAGACTGACTGACTAACATATCAAACTACAGCCCAAACCACTGAACCTAGAATCGTGAAAATTTGTGTGTGGATTCCCTTCAGATCGTAGGCGAGCACTAGAAAGGAATTTTTGAAATTCGACGTTTAAGGGGGCGAAAAAGGGTGAAATGTGTTTTCGAAGAAACGTCGATAGAGCTCGAACTTGACGGCCTTGCATCATGATTTTTAGTTTAGTACCACACATAAAAATTAATATTAGCCAATTTAATGATTTTACGAAATTCAACATTTAAGGGGGTAAAAAAGGCAGTTATTTTGTGTTTTCCTATTAACTATCGATATTTAACGAATTCTTCGCGATAAAGATTTTGTATTCACTTCAAAATGTTGCTTACGTAAATACCCAAAAGCAAATTTAGGATATTTTGATATTCGACCTCCTAGCAGTAAAAAGGGCAATATGTATTTTTTATGAATCGTCTATATCACTAAAACATAATCCACTATCGTCGTGATTTTTACTTCAGTTGGTTACGTATACAAATGTCTATAACAGGAATCCAAGACGTTTCGAAATTCTTCAGTCAAGAAAGTAAATATACGTGTAATATGTTTTCGATTATTCCTCCATATCTACCGAACCATTCAAGATATTGAAGTCCTCTTTGCTTTCGATTGATGTTTTCGTAAATATCCCAAATACCACAAAATTTATTTTCCGAATTCAACCTCAAAGAAGTTAAGAAAAGGGTGTATATTTTGTCGATTCACAATCGATGTATATCGATCCCATTGATTTTTATACAGCGACGTGATTTCTGTTTATGATTGATGCTTACTCAAATACCTGAAAAGTAATTTCACAAATGTTTGTAATTCCCCACCTAAGGAAGTGAAATGGGGTGAAAAGTGATGAAATGTGTTTTTAATTAATCGTTAATATGTACTGAACCCAACGTGCTGTTGTTGTTTCTTTCACGTCCAAGACACACCAGTTAAGTTGTCTAATATGTGATACAGAAGTATTTCGAAATTCAGTCTCTTAGGAGGTGAAAAGACCTGGAATGTGTTTTACATAAATCTTCTATGTATATCGAACTCGTCGAGATATTCAGTTAATATTTGCTCCAGGATTATGATTACATAAATAGCCGTAAAATGTTTTAAGATTTTTCAAAATTCTAACTACTGTACAGGGCTGATACATGATTTTTAAGGAATGATCGACTATTCATTGGCTGGATGATATATGGTCGTGATTTTTATTTCACTCGGATACTTGAACAAGTATTTAAGGGGTGAAATTAAGAAATTTTTCGAAATTCGAAGCCTAAAAGGGTTAGAAAGGCGTAAAATTAATTTTCTATCAGCCGATAATACTTATCTAACAAGTAGAGATATTATGGTGATATTCGCGTTAGAATGATGAATTCGTAAGCACCTAAAAAAAGTAATACATATTTTTTTTTTATTTTATTAGATAAATAAACCAAACAGAAAACTTTTTTTGTGAACTTTCAAGGCAGACGATCCGAAACAACGACATATATACGTATAGAACCAACGTAGGCTATACTCTCTGCACCACGGTCGTAGAAGAACATGTCTGGACACTCGCCTATCTAACAATGTATTTTGCTTGACCCCCTGGTTGTTTGGCTGTAGTTCGTCAAGTTACCGAGAATGACGTACTTTTTGGCGCTGTTTTCCGGGCGGTCGGACTCAAACACCGTCCACTTTCTCCCATTGTTAAATTTATAAAGTAAATAAAGATTGCTGGAGCCTTTTCTTAAATTTGTGAGCGAATAAAGTATTTCATAAATTTATAAAAAATACGTTTTGATAAACTGTTTATCTTAGTGGGGAGGAAGTGGGCGGGAGTTTTGTCCGACCGCCGTAACATCAGCGCCAATAAAACACAATATTATCGGTAACTTGGTGAACTACAGCCAAACAACAAGGGGGTATGATCTTTGAAAGAACTGTGCAATGGGAGTGCATGACTGGATTTATTTACTTGGACATACTCCATTGCGAAATATATGACTGTCAAAAGGAAACTAAACAAATAATACAAGAAAATATAAATAAGCAGAGTATGCTTTAGTCATCAGGATACATACACAACATGAAATTCCAAAACTAGAATCTGGTCTGATAAAAACAAGGAACAAACAGAAAATAAAGAAATAACAAGAATATGAAATAGCTAAGTTGACATGCGACACAACAATGAGACGAGACGAAAACACAAACAGAAATACAACAAAACAACGATGAGACTAAACAAAACACAAATATGTCGGGCACAAACAGAAAAACAACAAACGACACAAATGATGAGACGAAACAAAACACAGTAGTTTTCCAAACAGTCAGCATAAACGACGTTTCGGGAACTGGAATCTGTTCCCGTCATCAGGTAGACACACAGGGTTCAGGAACACGAGTGCGACTGATGAGGAGACTGGAAAAAACCAAACAAGGGGGTCAAGTTTCCAGGCGAGTGTCCAGACCTGTTCTTCTACGTCCGTGCCCTGCACTACCGATAGAGGCCAAAACAAAACAGCTGATTGTGGCCCGCTTTTGCTGTGAAAGATTGGGTTCACGTCTTATTCAGGTGTCGACGTGTACAGGAATTTACATATGTAAATATGATTTATTGTGCTAGGCATAAAACGCAAGTTATTTTTACACATTACATATTAATTTATTTGGTTGTAAGGCAAAATCTGACAAGATTTGATCTATTTCCACACTGTGCGATATTGTTTACAAATCTTTATTCAAAATACGTCTGTGTATAAGACTTTCGATAGTTAATTAAAAATAATATAACACTGTTTAAAATGCATTTTAGCCATGGGGCCGCGGTGGCCAAATGGTCAGACAATTCGCCTCCCACCAAGGTGATCCGGATTCGATTCCCGGCGGGGTTGGTCCCCGGATTTACGCGTGTGGGAATCGTGTCGGACGGTGCCGTTCGTTGGTCGGCAGGTTTTCTCGGGGATCTCCCGTTTCCACCGCCCTTCCATTCCGGCGCTGCTCCATACTCACCTCATGTCACCCCTCATCAGCGCTAAAGTCCTCGTTGTTAAACGCTGACCAAATTCTCTCTCTCTCACACTTGTTTATGCCATGTTTGAATATTTGACACCTTTGGAATTGTTGCAATGAATAACATAACCTAAATTATGCCCGTGTAAATAAATTCAATGATTCAGCTATATTGCATTGCCTAAATAGTAGTTTTTGTTAGGATTCCATTAAACCTCTTTACTTTTCTCGTCCAGTTATGGAAAATAAAATAATTCTAAGGCTTGCGTAGTAACTGTCTTACTGACAAAACTTCTATCTTGTTCGTTGCAAGTTTTGTCAGTAAGACTGTAATTTAATGTATATACAGTTAGTTACATTAATTTACCGTGAAACAAAATTCTGGCTAAGTTACACCAAGAGTGTTGCATTTTGTTTTCGACCACTACCAAAAACTTCCTTGTCAAAACAATCGGCTGTGAAATTTTTGAGCAAATTCTAGAATGTTTGGATGGCGTAAAATCTGCAAGTTTTAGAGCTACAGTCCATTTTTCCTCAGTTTTTTGTCTGTCGAATAACTAATATAAAAAACCCTACCTTCACAACGCAATTTAAGAAAATATATCATGAAAATTAATAGTTTATTACTCATATATAACATCAACTTCAATTCAGTCAGTAAATAAACAATACACATATATATATATATATATATATATATATATATATATATATATATATGAATTAAACTTGGTTAAAAAAACATACCTTTGTACTGATATTGCCGTCCCCACGACTGCTTTTTCTTACAGCAGTAGGCAACACATTTCTGAACCATTTTTACAACACGCTGCAGCAAATTCAAATGGCACCCATGCGAAAACAGGCCACAATCAGCTGTTTTGGCAGAGAAATTGTTTCTGCCTCAATATTTTTGCGGCACACTGGGTCTACCAGTATCTATCTCTATGATCCGAATAGCAAATACGACCAGCGAGAAATAAATTATACACGAGTTTCATTCTACGCTTAGTGTAAATGTAGGGTAGAGGGAGTATCCTCTATACAGATGCCTACGAAATTGTGTGTTCAACACGTGTCACGTGACTTTAGTGAAAATTGCGCGGTAGATTTGAAATAACATTGAGAGGCAAGATAATAATTGCTTAGTAATAACATCTATGTTGGGTTATTTTGATCCCTTATGAATATATGAACTAAGGAGATCATATTACTATATTACCATATTATCGCATAGTATAATTGCGCAGAAACTTCAGAACGACAAATGTAAACAATGTTTGCCACGTTACTGTTTTCCTTAACACAGCTGTTTTTAGTAAAATGTGAATATTAGCTACATACTTACTATAAGGTTTTTAACCGAGATCTTGGTGACACCACATGACTAAATATATATTCTGGAATGTACGCCATGAGTTTCAAACATCACGACTGCATTTTTACGCAAAGAAAACATAAATAAACAGCACCAAACTCTCGAGACCATGTTGGACACACATTTGTGACGTCATGTTCCCTCTACTATACATTACCTCTATGATTCTACGGCTCTATCGATACACGGTGTTGTACAAGCTCTACGAGCACTGGAAATTTATATTTAATTTTTATTAGTAGTTTTTGTGAATAATTTCGACGTTACGTGGCGAGTTGTTTGTAGTTCCGATATATTGTTCGGGAGGTTCCAGGCTGAAATTCCTTTTAAAAGTGTGCAAACGTGTAAGTCTGACAAATAAACCGCAAGACAAATGAAATTAGTGTAATTTGGATGAAGTCGTTCAAAAGTGATGTACATATATTATGCGTTCCTCGACAGAGTCAACCTACACATATACCATCTCACTAACCTCTAGGATGGGGTACCAAATACGTTTATATTTTAGCGAAACATTATCCCACCAAAATTCCTTGCTGTCACTTTACTTCAAGTGAAGGTTTTCAAAAGCAAGTATGTTAGTAAGGGCACCATCACCAACGGTTCTGCTCGAGGGAAATCAGCCATACTACCAAGTTAACTACGCATTTCATTCGATTATCCTCTTACAATAAAGAATCTGTAATTACCCAACAACGTCAACATTGCTGTGACTGTAAATAAGGCCCAGGTGAAGTCACTGTTAGTGGTTATTCTGACCCTTGACGACTGAACTACCTATCTGGTGTACAAAGAGGTATCTGCTCTGAGTACTAGCTGCAAGCAAAGCCGCGGGCGTACTGCTAGTTGTTTATACAAACACAGTAATTCAGATAATAAATACAATTGGCAGAAATCACTAAGCTAAAAATTTAACCTTCGACACCGGTTTTATTGTTATTATGGCTTTAACTAACCTCTTAAAAATTGATCACACCATGTACAATGCCCATTAAAGGGTTACTTATGTGACTGTAAATGAATAAATTACCAAACAGTGACTCATATCTAAAATTAGTCAATAGGATACTTTTGTGAAACAGTCTCAAAGGAAAGTTACTGTTGTTGAAAGTACTGAGTTGGTTTATTTCAATTAAGGTATAGATATAAATGTTTTGCCAATTAAAAATTAAAAGAATATTATTCTAGGTGAAAACCAAACCGTGATTTTTATCTAGCACGGTATTTGCTAAAAATATCTTATTATTTTTAACATTGTGCATGGGGACGGTAACAGACTGTGTTATCAAAACTATTAAAAATTGCTCTAAAATGTATAATATTTTGACAAAAAGTCAAGAGTAAAACTTTTGGTATAACAGAAATGAGAAAATTTTTCAGAATCGGATATACATCAGTAAGAAAAACGACCATTAGCATTATTGTAAATAAGTTAAGTTAAACTTTCCGTTATCCATCTATATTTAAACATGAAACATAATTTACATAAAAGAATGAGTTTTTTCTACAAAGAGATGAAACGATTCACTGAATTTTCACAAGAAAATTTTAGACAGTATTGAAATAATGAAATACACCTGGAAATACGAGAGGACATTATTATTTCTTAGACCGTAACTATACACAAGTATCTTGAACATTTCACGATATATGTTACACATACCTATTTAATTATTGCAGAGCCTAACATTCAGTACATTATTATTATTTTTTCACTTTTGTGTTAGATGATATTTATTTCTTACGCCTGGTAAACATCGTTATCTTTCTTGAACAGGAAGGTAAAGATTAAAAGGTGAACAATTTGTGAAATGTCATATGGTCATAAATTACAGATAAAATCATAAATAAGTCTTGCGAACATTCTTCCTTCTTGCCATCACTTAAGGATAACAATGAAATTACTTTCATCAAACATTTATAAAATTATCGGATTTTGTACAGAAAAACTAAGATTTGTATATACTTTTTATTTGTGGAAACGAGCAGGTGCACATGGCTAGCGTCTGGGTCTTCTCGCCCCCACCCTCGCTCTAGTTACCCCCTTATAAGCGAACTAGAGGGGAGGAAAGCCAGACTGTAGTTCTAAGATTAAAATATTAACTAGTAAATTAAATAGGATATAAGGAATGGTTAGCCACCAAGATAAGCATTTAGCGTAATTCTCTCTGTATAGCCGAAATACATGCACTTATTTTACAATAAATACGGCAACGGAAATGAGGTGCTGTCCTCGAGGGGCGGAACCATCTTTTGAAATCTGGCTCCCGATTCTCCCAACTGAAACGAAGCCTGAAAAGCAAGTGGCGGTGATTTTGGCGACAACCAGGAGCCAAGCGAGAGTTCGTTAACTGTTATAGGGCAGACCTTCTTGAGCCACGGAAGCCGGCGCACCGGGGTGCTGCCGCCGGACGTCGTCGGTGTAGGTGTTGAGATTTTTTTGAGTAGAGAGGCAGAAGCTGTTGAGCCGCGGGGTACGGTAGGCTGGAATGCCACCGTCGGGCGTCGATTTAGGCGTCGAGACGTTGTTGAGCCGCGAAGACGGCAGACCGGAGTGCCATCGTTGGGCTTCGATTGAGGCATCGGGGTTCCTTTTAGTAGACATCGTCGAGCCACGAATTACGACAGGCCGGAATGCCTACAGGTATCATTTAAAAAGTATTGAAAAACGTCGCAGTTAGCTTGGTAGATAGCTAACGGCGCCTCCGCTTACGTGACCTTCGACGTTCAGATTAGTGTGCGTAAAATCTTTAAGAGTGATACCGACAAAGCTACTTAAATAACGGTCCGTCAGGAAAGGAGAGTAACGACGTGACGTGTTAGGCAGGGATTACGATGAGCTCACGTTCACTTTACTTTAACTCTCACGTAAGTAGGAAACACTTTGACAAATGCAACTGAACAGGCCTTATCACGATCGTGTTACCTTACACTTACGTTCACTTTCACGTAACTAAAAGCTTGTCGATTTCCCGTTTTAAGTTAAAGTGATACGTGAAGTTATACCACGTGATTGGCTGGGCCAATCTCATTTCGGAGGAGTTAATGTCTTCTGTTGTGTCATGTTATATTTGACTATTAATTTTAAGGCTCTCTCACGACGTTTTTTATTGCCTGCTTGCAGTGTACGGGAAGGATCGTAATAAAGCACATAAATTAATTACGTATTACATACATGTGAACTTGATAAAGTGGTGAGTGATGCGTAAAAGTGAAGTCATCGTAACCCCAGCCTTATCGAGGAAAACAGAACTTACTGTATGATTTATTACTACACCCGAGTACCAAAAGTTGATATTATAATTAATTTTAATAAATAACAGCGCGTCGAAAAGTAGGTGTACACCACCTTGTTTACAAGTCCCCATGAACGTACCCTACACACAATAATACTTGCATACTTACTTGAATGTTCCTATATGCCAAAGTTAAAAAATACAGTGGCCCATTTTTTGAAGTTGTGTCTATACAAGGATTCAGCTTGCTTTCCATACACGTACAAGCAATGCCAGGATAAATTACTGTATAGATTGTTCGGAATAAAGTGAGCAGTAAATATTTAACCTCTAAAAAAAATCACTGTACGTTACTGCATATAATTCAACATTAAGAACAGTTACAGTACACCTTGAAAGGTTGGCAGCGAATTGCTTCGAGTAGGTCCGTGCATTTTCCTATTAAAATATTTAAAAAATGAAACAAAATGAACTGAAATCGACATAAACGTATTTTATATGATTAATTAACTTTATCAAACTATATATGGTACCTACCGATTGCTGTATCCAGAATTTCAGTAAATAGTTTTAATGTTTATTTTATTAAGAATTTTGTAAAATATATGATCATAAACTATTAAGGGCACGATATACAGCAAATATCAACACCATGTATTTATTTTTATATTTATACCAGGTTATTTTTGATACAAATTGTGACTGAATTTTGCTCTTACAAAAAAGTTTTATCTTGCAAAGTTATCGCGTAATGATTTTAAATACAATAGTTTTTATTCTTTGTTTTTATGTACGTGTAACTGTAGCCTGCCACGTCTTTTAGCACTGTGATTTTTTTTTTTTTTTCAGTTTTAAATATCAGTTGGTTTTAGTGTAGTCCTTAAAACGGAAACGTACCAACTTTGACTTTAACAAGCCATTACAGTAAAACTATGAGAAATAATAAAATTTCATTAGAGCAAAATTTAGTCGCATTCTGTGTCTAAAATGAGAAAAAAATATCTGTTACAAATAAAAATAAAAAGATGGTGATAAAAACTGCAGTAGATGACGTTATTAAGGTTTTTCAAGTGGGAAAAAAACATAATTTTATATTTGCATGAAACAGCGTTAGTTTTGCACACATTAACTGAGAGTACAAATACTTCTAACGGAAAAAAATTAGCTCATCTAGTTTTCCCGTAATGGCACTTCAAAGTCAAGATTTGCATATTTTTACTTCATACAAAACTTGAAAACCAGTTAACATAATGAAATGGAAAAAATCACATCAAAACTACGTGTTACTGTCTATGACTTGTAGCATATAACACCCGTTACAAAAAATGTTTATGTAAAACAAAAAATTTCAAAATTTGAAATTTTTTTTTGGTACTTTAAGAAATTTATTTTAAACACAAAAATATTTTATAATGGGTTTGTATATGGTTCAAGCCGTAGATGGTGATGTATTGTTTTGATGAGATTTTTTCCATTTCATTATATTTGCTGGTTTTCAAGTTTTGTATGAAGTAAAAATATGCAAATTTTAACTTTGAAGTGACATTACGGAAAAACTGCCTGAGCTTATTTTTTTTTTCGTTAGAGGTTAATGTACTCTTAAGTAATGTCTACAAAACTAACACTATTTCATACAAATATAAAATTATGAATTTTTCCCCACTTGAACGCCCTTAAGAAATCACAGGTTTCACGAATAATGTAAAACATTTTAATAAAAGCGCACTCGACGGACTTCATTAGGTATAGTTTAATTTATTGAATCTGACTTTTAATTCAAAGTATTTTATGTATCGTAATTATACCATTCATTAACATAACGGAGTATAACCTTCATGCTTATACACGAACGAAAAAACACAATCAAAAACATTAAAATCAATTGGTATTGGTAAGTGGGCTTTACGTCTCGTTGTTAGAGACGGTTGAAATCGACTGTATTGTTTTTCGAATAATGCATTCTTTGTAAACTTCCGGAGAAATCATTATCTGTGAAATATTTCAAAATTCATACAAATATTATTCAATATTAATATTTCATTATTTTAGCAGTAAACATATAATAGTCAGTGTACTAAAATTTTAGCACAGTACAAATCATTAGGTTCAATGTGGTTTATACAGCGTAAAGTAATGTGACGTAGCGAGTCCTGGTGCTAGTAGTCTAACCGATTTTAATGTTCAGCCATTGTTTACAACCTAAGTATCACATTTTGTTTATGAATTTAATTTTTTCTTCCTTCTTTGCAGAAAAATGTCATCATCAACGTTGGTTTTGTTCATATTTTGGGGACTTCTTTGCGGCAACGAATCATCAAGAATACTTGGTGTGTTTGATTTCAATAGCAAGAGTCATTTCCAAATGTCTGGCGCTCTTATGAAAGCCCTTGCCGCCAGAGGTCACCAAGTTGTGGTAGTGAATCACTTCCCACAATCAAGACCCGTGCCTAACTACACGGACATCGATATTTCAGGATCTCTGCCTGATATAGTTGACAACATTGACATGGAAACGACACACACAGATCTACAAAATGGTCTAAGTACTGCTAACTTTTTGTGGAAACTTTCACTCATAAATTGCAGAAAGGTTCTAGAGCATCAAAACATGAAAGATCTATTGAAGTCCAACGACAAATTCGACATGGTGATCACAGAAATAGTTGGTTCTGAATGCTCTGCTTATCTAAGTTACAAATTTAAGGCCCCTTTAATAGGATTAGTCACATGCGTACCATTTCCTTGGATTCACGGTCGTCTCGGTAACCCAGATCATCCGGCATACAACCCGAGTTATTTTGTACCTTACACCAGCAGAATGAACTTCTGGCAGAGACTGCATAATACATTGTACAATGTTATAACCATAATTGGAAATCACTTTTTTAACAACGTGCCAACTAACCAGCTGTTAACAGACGATTTTGGTAACGACATCCCTTCCATTGAAGAAATTACAAGTAACACAAGTCTTATTCTTGTTAACAGTCACTTCAGCATCACTGATTCAAGACCAGCCGTGCCAGGTTATATAGAAGTAGGTGGCCTACATGTGCAGCAACCAAAACAACTTCCTCAGGTAAGCTCTAACACTATAAAATTGTTTGCCACATGTGTATGAGTACAGCGGTATAATATTGATGAAGTGAGGAGAAAAATATATAGTTATCGGAAATTCTATTTATATACACCAGCTTCCGTCAGTCACCGATAACACAAACTTTAGCACATTAACAGCCGTAACAGCATTACAAGTCATTGAGGTAAGGTTGCAAATACAAAGATTTCCGTTTACCCTTTTAGTAGACAAAACCAAATTACATTTGTCGGTCGTGGAAGTTTATTCCCAATCATTACAAATTTAGGATGGTTTGAATCATGCTTGTTCGTTAAACGATATAAAAAACCATGAAAATATTAAACAATCATAAAAAACGGTTAAATAAATTTCAAATTTTAATTCCAATTACGAGTTTTACTAAAATAATTTTTATCGTATAATCACATGCAGGAGCAATTTCTGTTCTTCGCCAGACCGTAGTGTTTTGCATTATTAAAAAAGGTTAATATGCGTTTTTACGTTTGAAAAAATTAAATTTAATGCAATGTAATGTTTTTCCTTGTGTTAGCCGAATAATTTTCTGTTGTATAGTTATATTGTTTTAATTATTTAAGTAAAATATTTTTTTACATTTCATTGAACGGCCAGCTGATAAGGACTCTATGACGTAAACTTGGCTTTGCTAACACAGGAAACTAATTTTCACTTTCTTTCTGTAATTATTACTGCTGAAGTGAAACCTATCTAACAGTACTGAATTCCAGAGCTATTGCAGGCGGAACATGCACAGTTGGATAGCTTCAAATGTTTAAAAAGTCACGTAATTGTTTAAAACTATTTAATATTCACTTATTTTTTATCGACAATGTGGCTTTCTTGAACACTTTGATTAATCTAAGAAACATACGGCCACTTGCAGATAACAACTAATGGCATGTTATATTTTATCTGTAAATGTAATTCGTTAAGCAAAAATAAACCGTACAATCACATTATTACCTTGTCTGCGGGCTTATCGTTCAATACTTCTATGCATGAAAATCTACAGTTTCAGCTTGTGTAATCCATACTTGTTACAAGGTTTACAATATTCGGGTATTGATTTAGTGGCGTTTTATGTACTAGTTATGCAAACAGATAACTAAACTGTGACGTTTCCTTTACAAATCATATGAAACACGTAACAGAAAAACAACAAAATTATTTTTTCTTTATAATTATTTTTCTGTGTAAACATGTAGTCGCTAATTGCTGTATTAACGAACGAACATAACAGTTACACTATTTTCAGCATTTTGACATTTAAATGTGCTCTTCTTTTGAAAATATTTCAGATCATTTCCCGGTAGGCTTCTAAATGAATTGATTACTACACAAAACACGTAACAAGCATAAATATGTAAGTTACTTTCCTTAATATTTGTGCCAATGATATATAAAAATTTCTTAATAACTTGTATGATATCATATTTATTTATTTGCCAAAAGTATTTTATTTATACCGCAAAACTATATTAACACCAACGTACATTCCAAACATGGCCATTTTCTTTGCACGTGTTCTTAACTTAACAATATCTTTGCATAAAACTGCACTTCTATCATTCAGAATAGTGGACAAAAAAAACCTTACTGTAAATAGTTGTTGTCGATGCTTGGAATAAATGCATTTTCATACTTAATATTTAAAACTGTTAAAAATATACGAAAAATATTTTGATATACTTTTTAATATTATGCAGCCAATAATAAAAAACTGACATCATTAACTTTGAAATAATTGTGCCAATCTTCAACCATACCACAGTACCTGTGTGCCAAAATATTAGCAATCAGCAGTTGTTCCTAATATATTTTGGAAAAACTAATTGAAATATTCGAAATGTGTTAAATTAAAAGTATATATTATCTTAGAACGATTCTCGCAATGGGTTCGAATTATAAACATGACCTTTTTTTGGACATACGCTGTGGCGGGCGAATATTGCCGAATTGCAGAAAACCCACAATAAAATAAAAAATAAAGGAAGAAAATGTATGTAATTTATATTTTATTTGTACCAGGAGTAGTTAAAATTGTTCAAGCAGTATGATGAAACATCAAATAAAAATTTATTGAATCGGTTCACTAGTTAACTTGAATACGACATTAAAACAATGTACCTACACTGCAGCTATGCTTAATTTCAGAATGGTAGCATAGAAAGAAAATAATTCCGCTCATATAAAAGTTTATAAAAAATTATCGAACTATAAAATGAGGTTTTAAAGGTAAAATGTTTTTTTTTAAATATCTTTACATAAACAAAGTGTACTATTCACTGTTTCACTCACTCACTCATCAACGAACAGACGAAATTTGTTACACCTAGAGAAATGAAATTTTGAGGCGGCTTCATCTTAAGCCAAAGGTGCCTACTAAACTGATTAATCAAAATGTATTATTAATAATATGGTATAATGTATTTTCAATTAATCCTTGATAACGCTTAAACCCGTTGAAATATCGATGTGATTCCTGCTTCAGAATTAAGTTCACAAAAATGCATATTACAATTATTTTCTGTTTTTTTAAATTCGATAACTAAGGGGTGAAAATTAGCAATATGTGTTTTCAGTAAACCCTCGGTAACTTTTGAACTCGTTGAGATATCGCATTCATTTTGGCTTAAGATTGAGTACTACGCATATCCACGCAATTTGTTTCAGGATATTTGAAATTCAATCGTTAAAAGAACATTTAAATTGTTTAAAATGTTTAAATTAATTATCTGTGTCTCTTAAACTTACTGAGATATCGAGATGATTTTTTAATAGAAATTATATTTACGTAAATTCCTAAAAACCTCTTCCATTACTTTCCAAAATGCGACACTTTATGGGATGTTAAGAAATAAAATGTTCCAGAAAAAATCAAGATAAGCAGGCGTGGCAACGGAGAAATAATTTAAATGTTACATTTCGCCGTCCTATTGAATCTTATTTCGCGTACACATTACTTTATTAAGAATTCTGAATATCTATCTTGGCATAGTTGTTCAGAACACACTGGTAGGTATTGGTATCGAGTCCTTTGTAAGGCAAGACGATGAAAAACTGATGTGATAATATGTACTGACATATTTGCGACAGCTGGAAGAAAGGATCTCATATTTGAAGAATGAATATTTTAGTGTGGCTTTCCCCTTGCATCGTAGCCACTAACTAAGGGGGGGGGGGGCAAGGTGCTATATCTATTTTACCGATATCTTCGATATATGTTAAACATGGTAGGGAATCAATATGCTTTGAGGGTGAAAAGAATTAAAATGTGTTTTCGCCATGTCCTCAACATCTCATTAACACGATAAGCAAGTGTTATTAAATGTCCTTAAAAAATAAACAAAGCTGTCAAGGACGCGGCCGGGAAGCTTGTCTGAATATATTAATTTGATCTTGAAATTCAGTCCTCAAAAGTCTCTAAATTTAAAACTATTCTGTGAAACTGATGAAATCTAAATTTGTCGGAATTTTTTTTTTTGCCAAAAGGGCACAAAAATATGACATAGCAAAGTACATATTCTTATATCCGCCATATAAACAGCCTCTAGCGTTGTCGAAAAAGTACAAATAACAGATCATAAAATTAAAATATTCCCAAGCTTTCACGGTCGTTGTCATGTTGTTCTTATTTTCTGATGATCAACCGAGTATTGCTACTTCTTCCAACGTTTCTTCACACATTAGTGTCTGCGAACAATTTTAACGTATCACGTTGCTAAACTATGCATGCCTACCGAGTTTTCAAATTTTCATTAACGTACTTTTACGTTTATGACGGGACAAACACACACAATACTTTTGTGTGTTGTGTTTGTATGGATGCATATATATATATATATATATATATATATATATATATATATATACACACACACACACACACACCAAGGTACAGACACACCCGCTCAGGGAAACTGAGAAGTGTCTTCATAAGTGCATATTTACTTACGAAACTAGGTTAAATAGCACTAAAAAATGATAGTTTTACGTCATGACGCAGGACATCGAGTATCATTGGTCAACTTCTGTTGTTTTCTCCTTTTCATGATGTTATAAGATAGTAATTATAATGTTTGGAAATATTTATGATCTACAGTTCTTATTCAGAACACAAACATTGCAAACAATTAAATATTTAGCAAACGCCCCAGTCTTAACGGGGCAAGTCATGATTCTGTAGGAGTATGAACAATGTTTTATAAATTGCATTTTCAAATTTTGAGAATTTTTATAAGTTTTACTATTCAAGATTTTTGGCCAGAAGAAAAATTGTATAACTTAAAAATAATAATTAAACATTTTTTACGAATAACAGTATCTGGTAATGGTTTGCAGACAGCGTCGATAATAATGAACCTTTTGGAAAACAGACCTATTTCGTTTTAAAACTTTTAAATTTTTAATTTTGTTTTAAAGAAGATGCTTTGAAATCAGATGAAGTCATACAGAACGAAACAGAACTTATGGTCATCTAATTAATATATGGAATAATAGACAGTTAATTAAACTGCATAACTCAGGTATGTTGGTCTGTAATATTGAAAAGAGTTGAGAAAATAATTAACTTCAGTCATGTGGTTAGCCTATCTATGCTTTATCGAATACACTCAAAAGACATTCCATGTAACCTAATATTCAGTTGCATAAGAAAATGGAAACAATGTTGTGATATATAGAAACTGCTTTATTTTGCTCTGGAAACTATAACAGTGCCGTGGTTTTTTACAGGATATACAAAAATTCCTTGACGAATCAGAACATGGTGTTATCTACTTTAGTATGGGTTCGCTTATAAAAGTGCAGTCCTTTCCTCAAGAAAAAATAGAGGCCTTGCTCGAGGCCTTTGCCGCTCTTCCGGAGAGAGTATTGATGAAGTACACAGGAAACCAACTGCCGAGGAAACCTGATAACGTCATCATTGGCAAATGGCTCCCACAGATAGATATATTGTGTGAGTAACTTAGGTGTATGTTTTTATTCTTTCCATTCACAGTTAATGTGTAAAACTAAAACCTTTAATTTACAAAAAAATTAAACAATTTTTGCAATTTAAATAGGCTTAGCTTAATGTTTAATTTCCGTTTATTATTTTACGGTACTAGTAAAAGAAAGAAACGAGGACCTTGCACCATTATTACTAGTGACTTTATTTTCGTTTGCTCTCGCGAAAATAATTGCAAAAAAATTTATAAGATCTTGAAGAGTGGTAAGGTATTAACCATTTGCCTACAATAAGTTTGTTTACATCAAAATTTACTAAAAGCAATTACAAATACATGGGCCCACAAATAATTTTTATTATTACAAAACACTAGCACGCATCCAGCCATAATATTTCGAGAGACATTTTTGTTTTAAGTGCGTTATGAATCAGAAAAATGCTTCTGAAGAAAAAGAATACTAACAACAATAAGTTACAATTTGAATGAATAAGCCTTCTGTCTTAGATATGATGCCAAGTAAAGCAAAAAATATTTTACTGTGTAAATTAAAAATATACTACAGGTAGACTATTTAAACGAAATTTATGATACAATATTCTTTGTTGAAGTAATTTTAATTTATTATTTAACGTATCAGCGATTTTAATTTAAAAAATTACGAGTTTATTTAAGACAAATATATTTTCTTCGCAATAATAAACGTACCGTATGTTTGTTATACAAGTAAAATTAATAAAAAAAATAGTTTTAAGACACACAGGTACTGGAATGATTGTAAAACATTTCTAGGCCATCCCAAGACAAAGTTATTCATTACTCATGGCGGACTAATGAGTACCCAGGAATCTGTGTACGCCGGAGTTCCCATACTTGGAATACCTCTGTTCGCTGATCAATATTTGAACATTGCTAGACTGAAGGAACAGGGTATGGCTCTTTACCTGGATTACTCAAAGCTTAGCAAAGAAGACCTCATTAGGACTATTAGAACTTTGATTGACCAAAAGTGGTGAGTAAAATTATATATATATATATATATATATATATATATATATATATATATATATATCATTGTGTACAAAATTTTGTTGGGCAAATAAAAAGTTACAACATGTACTATGACAATAGTTTCTGTTTCGTAAAATATTATTTACGAAATCTTTGATAACTACCAAATTTAATTGGCATTTGCTTTAAAATAGTTTTGCTCGAAATTTCCACAGGTAAATTTGGCTAACTTCATAAAATCCTCAAACGAAAGTGTATTCACTCTTGATTTTTAATCAAATGAAAGTGATATGACAAAACTTAAAAATATGTTAACTACATAAAATAATACTACCTAAAATATGTCTCGTACTTTAAAAATATTAAACAGTAGAATAAAATAATGTGTAGGCTATTTTATAATTTATTTACAGAAACGTGAAACTGATTTGAAACCAAGACTTAGGAAAATGTCATATATTTTAATTGGTTTGCAAATGTAGGACCAAGTAGATGCAATATTTTACAGAACTCGACGCATTTTTTGTTTTTCACCATACAAAATTTTGTCCAGACCGGTCGATATATTAGTGAATTTGGTTCTTGTACCTGTTACTGAAATTCGGCAGCGACACCCATTCCAACAACAATGAAAGAACAGCGAAACAAGACAAGTCATCACTAGTTAGGTACGTCCATAATAATTTGGACAAATATGAACGTACTACGCAATCGTGATACTTGTATCGTTGTATTTCAACTTTACTTCTATTTTTTGGTTTTGATTTGAAACCAAATGATTCTTTTAAAACGAACTTTATTTCAAAATTTGGGAATAATTTAATAATTTCAGATTCTAAAAATCCTAGCAACCGAACCTCTTCAAGCCATCCACAGAAATAATGCTCACGAAGTAAATTCAGCAACAAAGAAATTTTGTACATTTCGTGTTGCAGGTAAACGGAGGACAAAGTAGCGGAAGAGGTAATAACCAAAACATCCTGCAGGATGTAGTAGGTAGCGCATACTCAAACATTTATGGTGAAACACGTGAGGATCTCGTGTGGTTCTGGTTACAGGGTAACGGCTCTGGTCCAGTATTAGCTACATATATACTGACGTACAGGTCAGCGTTTCTGGTTTCAGGTACTTGGAGAATGCCAAGAAGGTGTCGACGCTGTTCAGAGACCGACCAATGACGGCAATGGAGACAGCAGTGTACTGGGTGGAGTATGTTATCAGACACAGAGGAGCACCACATCTGAGATCTGCAGCTGCTGACATGCCGCTGTATCAGTACCTACTGCTGGACGTCATAAGTGTGCTCTTGCTTCTTGCGATAACATCTGCCTACGTTATATACTGGGTAACCAAGACCATCTTGCTAACACTGTTGGGCAGCCGTTCTAGAAGAGCTCGCAGAAATTATAAACAGGAGTGATTGTGTTGGAATCTTAAATGAACTGTAAAAAATTATTTGTTTTGTAACTTTCAGGTAGGCTACTTCGATTATATTTTGTTGAACTTAAGACAAAATTGATTATTTTAAAGTATCTTAAAATATCACTACGTAGGTGTTTCCATGCAATATGTATTATAATATTTATTTTACTTGAAATGTATCTAAAACACATTTTACAATCTTGTGATTAACTTTTCACGGCCTTTGTGATTAAAATTCTGTCTTGAAATATTAAATAACACGCAAGATAATAAGAATATTCCGAATTTAACTATATTAAGGAAGACTATACTGAAAGGTCTTAAATTATTTATCCAGTACATCAGGGCAGGTAAAGTAATTTGGAGCTTTCTGATATCTACAGCTAATTAACGCTATGATCTATTTTACGGTACCAATGAGATTAAAGTAAGTGAAATTTTTTCGTATTATTATAAATTTAATGTAAATTAGTAAATTTAGGGAATATTTTGTAGTTGTGGCTGTTAATGAATATTTCATATCTTACTTTTGTCAAGCACGTCTTAAAATGCGTTGACTCACTGACTTTCAGTTCCTGTAATTTTAAGTTTATAAGATCATTACTTTTTTTTTAATTTTCTCTTCACCGCAATGGCCATTTTGTGACATTGATGAGTGATTATGCAAATCTATTGGACCAATTTTTTGGGGGATGACATATTATCTTGTGTGGCAAATTTGAACTGTGTTTGGCACAAATATAAAAAAAAATTACAAGGGTCCAACGCCCTTAAAGGTAGAATTTATCATAAAAGAACGACATGCTTGCTTAAATGCACACAACTACAAGTTATACGAATACAAAAAATGCATGTTGAAATGTGACTTCTGCATTTTCACGTTATCTTTTATTTAGTGCCACTGGTCCCGTAAAAATTAATTTCTGTATATATTTTTCTAATTATTGTTCAATATTTCCACGTCAGATTGCATGTAATTTCAATAAATAAAAAATAAGGCCCCAAAGTATTTGCATAATCACTTATGAAAGTCACAAGGTAGCCACTGAGCTGTAACCAAAATATAAATATAAATATATATATATATATATATATATATAACTAATTAAATCAAAATTACAGGAAGTGAAAGTCAGCGTATTAACGCATTTCATGAAGTTTATGGCAAAAGTTCAATAAATGTCACAGCCAAAAGTTATTTATATTTTCATCATTTTCATACCTTTTCTTAAAAATACAAAAATGTATCATTTTGTAACCTCAGAGGTGACTGTAAGTAGCTGGTAGCTTTACGTACTAATGCAAATTAATATGTTTTCGTAAGTCAAAACTTTTTTTTTGGCTACACCGATACAGTAATTTTGTGTCTTTAATGAGTGAATATGAACAACTTATCGAGCCTAAATGTTTTTGTTTGGGGAAATGTCCCGGGCCATATTTATAGTCATGTCAAAACAGACCTTGAATACGAGAAATTAATCGGAAGGTATGAGTAGTACACGTGGTATAATGACTCACATAACTTGAGCACAAACATTACCGACAGTGTCCTTAATACGTGCCTTCGAAAAGTCATAGAAAATAAGTAAAATATTTCCCTGGGCACATAGAGGTTGTACAACCGTATGCAACGATATTTTTTCGTAATGTTAATTTTCTTATAATTTACTTCTCTATCACCGTACGTGCTTTTACGGATCGTCTGCTTTGAAATGTTTACAAAGACTACGTTTCCCCCTTGATATTTGGCAAGTGTTTTCTCGGAATGGAAATTGAGACTTTTTCTACGATTACAACATCCAAAAAAAAAACATATATAAAAAATTAGACACCATGTGTTTGCTAAGAACCAAGTGTATGTCTTTTCATATCTTTAGTGATTGAATTCTGCAAAATCATACCATCACGTGTTAAATATTTGTAAAAGTAAGCCTACCTAATTGAGATGAAAATCACGACGATAACTCATTAAGTCGAAGTGTAATCGACGATTCATTCAAAAACATGTTTCAATCCTTCACAGCCCTAAGAGTTAGGATATATAAAGTCCTGAAATTTATTTACGGGCATTTACGTACTTTTCATCATAAAGCGAAATGGAACTCTACATCTCGATGGGTTCGGTAGTACTCGTGGATGTATCTAACCACATTACATTTTTTTCGCTCCCTTAAGGTTAAAAAAACATCTTATAAACAGTTATGGCTATTGTACGGGTGTCATATTTCAGTGAAAACCGTGAAGATAGCCTGTTGAGTTCGATATATATTTTGTAGACGATAATCGAAAACACGTTTCAACCTGATTCATCATTTTTCACCTCCTTTTTAACTATACTTGAAAAATTGGTATGTTAAGTGCATTGTGCTCACATATGACTATAGCTCTTCTTGATTTTCTACATTTTGTGTTACGGCCGATGAAATATATCCGGAGATAACTTACAAGTGTCATATTTACAAAAATCAAAAAACTATAGTTCAGGTACTTAAGTAAGCGTTAATCTTAAGCATAAATCATGTCAATGTCTGAAAGTTCAGTGGGATATATATAATATACATATATATATATATATATATATATATATATATATATATATATATGTATATTGATACTGAATCGAAAACACATTTAACCCTTTTTTACATCTTTGGAGTCGAATTTGAAAAAACATCCTGAAATCACACTGTGGGTCTTTACGTAATCATTATTTTGAAGCAAACGTCGTTATGTGGACTGGCTAGATAGCTATGGAAGAAGAATAATTCCACGCCTTTTCACCCACTTAATTAAAAAATTTCAAAATGTCTTGAAGTAATTTCTTAGATGTTTGTAAACGTATCTATTTGACGTAAAATTCACGACGAAAGCCAATTGGCATCGAACTGTACAGATGATTAATAAGAAACATATGTTTCATTTCATCATTCCTTGAGAATAAAATTTCAAAAAATCTTTAAAACTACTTTTGGATATTCATAGGAGCATCATATTAGAGTGGAAAGCAACTTTGCATCCCAAAGGCTTCAATAGACACCGATAATTAATCGAAAACATTTTTCAGGTCTTTTCACTCCCTAAAATGCCTTATTCCGAAAAATCCTTAAATCGGCTAATATGTACTTTTATGATTGACCCACTCAAGACGATAGGCCATCGGTTTCAAGCTATGTAGACGAGTCTTAGAAAATACATTCCACAAGTTTGCACCCTCTTCGGGATCGAATTGAAAGAAATCCCTTCTTGCTACTCGCCTACGACCTAAAGTGAATCTACACATAAATTTTAACATTTCTAGGCCGAGCGGTTTAGGCTGCAGTTTGATGTCAGTCAGTCATTCAGTCAATCAGTTAGTCAGTGAATTATTATATACATAAAGATTTTGGCTTTATTTTTGGTACAAACGTTAATCCTGTCCTACAGAATGGTCCCAAATTGATGTGTTTATTGGCCAATCAGCTATTTATAAGTCCTCATACAAATAAAGTCATTACTTACGTACGAAGACTTAATAAAGTCCGAAATCAAGTTAGATTCACACACAAAATGTTGTACACGAAATGAACGGATTGTGGGTTAAAATATCGTGTAACAAATACTGACTTTAACAATTTGATTTGAAATAAAGGGCATGGATGTGCGTGTGAGATATGTACCACACCAAGACGCGCCCACAGAAGGAAGAGTGTAGCATAATAGTATTTCCAAACTATAAAATAGTTAAAAAGTAAAGTATTGTGTACGTTCAATTGTGCTTATTTAGTGTTTATATAGTAGAGTATAATGAAAACGCACATTATGTAATTGTATTATTTATCAATTGTCACAACAGTCAGACTGAATTTTGGTGACTATTTTTTGAAATAGTGCGACTAACCTTGTAACTTTTTATTTCAGTACAGCTTATTTAGCGTTTATATGGTACAGCATAATAAAACGCTTAGCGTGTAAATGCGTTATTTATTTATTTAATTAACAGACGCTATGTTCAGACTGAATTTTGGTGGCGGTTCATTGTAATAGTACAACTGACCTAGTAACTTGCTATTTCGATACAGACATCTTGTATATGATATTTCCGCTCCAAACATTGGTTTAATGCTTATTACAATTGAACCTCTTTATAAAGACCACCCCAAGACCATACTATAGGGAACCGTGAGGGGTCTTTATAGAGGGGTTTTTCTGTAGTACCAGGTGACATAGCAATTACACAAGAAAGCCATCAATTTGTGTACAGTACAATTAAACCTGTTTATAAAGACCACCCCAAGACCCTATTATAGGGAACCGTGAGGAGTCTTTATAGAGGGGTTCTACACGTTTTGTCGCTGAAATACATAGCAACAAGAGCCTATTTTTAAACGGCCAGAGGAAGTTATATTTCTGTTGCTGAAGCGTCGGCCTTGAAACGGAACGCCTGCAAAGGTTGTTGCCAGCTCCAAGCACGTTGGTGATAAGTTTACGCCGTAGGTGAAGCGAAGGAGTTGAGGAAGAACGTCTGTACGTCACATCACCTGGACGAAGGATGCAAGGTAAGGTATTCTTTCAATGCTTTATGAATGTGAAGACACTTGCTTGTAGAACAACATATTCTAATGTTTTTTTTGTGACGAGCAATAATTTTAATGAATTTATTAGTACAACAACTTGGTCCTTCTGTGTGGAGGAAACTTAATGCATCTCTATGTTCAGTATCATTGTGTAGCTGTATCTTTATGAGACCTAATATACGAGTCTGTAAGTTACATCAGTTGAAAAAACTAAACATAAATTACAATATTGTATAATTGAAGTGTTTTAAAAATTGGTACAATTGTTTGAAATGCCGCTAAACGTAGTACAGTACACGGCTGTGAATTTGAAGACGCTGTGCTAATTGGAACACTTACGCAATTTTTATTTTATTCGTATGTAAACTGTGAGTAAATACAATTGAAATTCTTGGGGGACAGTCATAATATGGAGTTTACTTCAGATTAATTTACTTAGTCATGATTGCAATAAATATTTTAAAAAAATATATTGCTCAGGCCCAATGAACGCGTGCCAACAGAAGGAATTATTTGCACGATTTCAGCTACATCGCCAACTCCCTTACTAGAGGACCGTACATGTATGAGGGACGACATGATATGAGACTCTAAAGAGCGAGTATGTGACAGACTTCAAAAGAGGAGGAAACGGAATTACCCCGAAAAAAACCCGCCGATCAACTGAAAAGTCCGCCACGTTTCCTACATGTGGAAAATACGGAACCATCTGCGCCGGGGATCGAAACCGGATCGGCATGGCCCCACAGTCCCTTCTCTCAGACCCTGCCATATGGACGTTCATTATTTCTCATCGGCTAGAGCCGTAAATCCCTTTAATTCAAATCGTTCATTCTTTGTAACAATTATTGTGTGCGGCTGAAAATAAAGTCCATATTTTTCTTCTTAACAGTTTAACGCCAAATTTGTTTCGCTTGTTAAACGCATAAAGCTTTTCAAAACAACGCAAAGAAAAAAATGTTAAGTGTTTACTAACGTCCTCTGGTTTTTGCACTTTTCAGACTTAGTGATGGACGGCTTCCAAACTAACTAAATAAAACGGCACGAGCACCCATGCCGGGATTCGAACCCAGAACCGCTCGCACCGTAGGCCGGCATGCTACCGACCACGCTGCGCAGACCAGCAACTCTCAAAGTGGTTTTTGTTGGAAACAATAACATTATTATCTGAGCTTCGTAATTTTTCGAAGTAAATAAACGTATGTATAAAAAAATTATCGCGTTAGGAACATAAAATGTGAATTTTCTTGTTTCAGAAAATGTATTCTACCGTTCTGATACTACTGGTATTTTCTGCAGTTTTTCCTTTCTGTGAGTTCGCAAGAATCCTCGGAGTCTTCGAAATGACTAGCATGAGTCATTTCTGCATGATTGGACCTCTTATGAAAGTTCTTGCCTCAAGAGGTCATGATGTTGTGGTGGTCAGTCACTTCCCACAGGCGACACCCGTGGCCAACTACACTGACATTGATATATCAGGATCCCTAAACACTCTCGTCGATAACGTCACCATAGAAAAATCTGCAGGTTTCCGTGGTCTTACTGCTATCAAATTCATATGGGAGTTCACAAGAACGAACTGCAAGTTGCTGCTGGAACACAAGAACGTGAAGCATCTTCTGAAGTCCACCGAGAAATTTGACTTGGTAATCACGGAGATCATGGCGTCTGACTGCACTGCTGTATTCAGCACCAAGCTCAAAACTCCGTTGATAGGAATATCCACGAGCGTGCCTCATCCTTGGGTTCATGACCGCCTTGGTAATCCAGACCATCCGGCGTACATGCCCAGTTGTTTGGTGCCGTACACCAGCAGGATGAACTTCTGGCAGAGGTTGCACAACACCTTCTACAACATCCTTGTCATTGTTGGAAATCATTTCTACAACAACGTACCAACAAATGCTCTGATGAGGGAATACTTTGGTAATAAAACCCCAGCCATAGAAGAAATAGTGAAAAAAACCAGCGCAATTTTGGTCAACAGCCACTTCAGCATTACTGATCCAAGACCGACTGTGCCTGGATATATTGAAGTGGGTGGTCTTCATCTGCAACCGCCGAAACAACTACCTGAAGTAAGCGATACCAATATAATTAGGATTTTCAGAATCAAATGCACAACGTGATTCCTGGGCTAAGTTGGAGACGAACATTTCAGGGGCAAATTGTTGTACGATGACATTATACAAGCACAATGTGGCAACATATCACTTTAGTTAGTCCCCACTTACATTCCATAGATTTCTTACTTATCTTACTATCACTGTCCTGACCTGCTAATTATTGTTGCAGGTTAAAATCCCTACCAGTCTAAACATGATTCTATGTTTACTTGACGTAAAATACGTAAAATAATATCTGGACGTGGAGCACAAGAGGTGACTATCTCACAGTGTTACCACATTGTTCACATAAAATTACATCCTAAAACCTTTTGCCACTTACAATTTCGTCTCCTATTTAGCCAAGGATTCGCGTGGTGCATTTACGATGGTTTTGTTTCTAGACTTCCTGTATAGTAAGTAACAATAAGACAAGTAATATGTAATGCAGCAGTTTATATGCTCACACTGACAAACCGTCACAAACGGTCAGAAAACAAATAATAGATTACATAAAAACCTACTTGAAACGCTCCTTTCTCTTTTGTTTAAAAATTTGTTACAATATCATTATCCTTTGTAATACCAGATAATGTGACGTCACTTTAGAAAAAAGACGCATTAGTAATAGATCCCGACTTGTAAGGAGAAAGATAAAGTCATCTTAAAGTGCTTTTATTCACCGGGAAGATAGTAATAACTGTAACTTATTTGGGTAGCGATGTACATAAATGTCCTTACTTCATCACTAATAGAACTAACTAAACCACGTAAGTTTATGTGGCTCTCCAGATTTTGTGTTCGATACACAAAATCGATAGAGCGTTAAAGTGTATTTGACTGGTGTATGTAATATCACTTTATTTCCGGGAACAATGTTTAAATTCCTACACAAGCATTAATTGGTTTTACGTATCAGGTTGTGGTATTCCCAGATAGGGTTACATTAAAAAGCTGCTTTAAGCAATCATGCTTTCAATTAGCATGCTAAATATTTAAGCATCCAGTGAAATAATCATAATAATTGTGTGTGGTTTTTTCGTAGATAAGCAACTGCAATACTTGTAATGACGTTCCGTCAAAACGGAACCGTTGCAGTTCGCTACATTACATTTCAAGATCAGACAGGGACACCTCTTATTGGCTAGGCCCTGCTGCATGATTTTTTTAACGTAGACATTTCAGCCAAAAGTATCAGTAAGACGCTTATGATATTCCGGTCATTCTTTTCGTGGTGTTGAGATAAGCACATCTCATTATTTCTTCAATTTACGCCCATCAGCTCGTTGTGAACAGTCTGTATTGCGTAAGTTACTACGTAAATTCTTTTATGAAGGGTTGATTAACACTGGGTGTTATCTGAATGTTTTAAATGTTTTACTCGTATTTTACTGAGTAAAATGGATTTACTAGTATCTAAAAAATTGGTTTTCTCAAAAATTCAGCAGTTGCAATAACTAATTTGTCAGTTTAAAAGTTTCATTTAACGCTCTATATACAATATTGGTAGCAGTAGATTTGTAGAAAAAACCTAACTTGAAACCATATAGAACTTATGAAATTTTAAATTTATTTCCTTAAATATTATATTTTTACTTCATTTTTCATTTGTTGGCTTATCTACATAATTTTAAGCTCCAGAATATGTGATGTTTTAATGTTATACTGAGGAGGTACAATATTTAAAGTATAGTATACAAAAATAAATCAATTATAAAAGAAAGTAAAAATAATAAATTACCCGGTTTTTTATTTTTACGCTAAATATTTTCGCTTTCATATGACGAGCAAATACTGCACAAGCATACACAAAAAATTTTAATGATACTTATGTTTATATATATGAAATAATTTTCGTATTGAATAGTAATCTACTGAATTAACCTAAATTTCAAAAGTAGAAAAATTTAACCTCAGAATGAAATGTACGTTCATTTCGTTGACTTAATTTAAATAATTATTTACTGATATCCGCAAAAATTATGTTTGCCGCACCTTTGTACTTTAATCATTACAAAATAGGTAATTTGTTCTGTGTCAGTAACGTTTTATTGATAAAAGTTGAAAATGTTTTGTAATTTTTCTTGATTACTGTATAACCATGAATTGTTTAAAGCACAAATAATGTTTTGATTAAATATTTGTAATGATTTGTGATCGATAAATATTTTCTTTCAAATATTTTACGATTTTAGGGAAACGTAATTTATATCGATAAATCTTTTTAATTAATGCAAATATAAAGCATTAAAATGTTTTTACTTTTGTAATATTTTAACAACCAGAGCCAAAATTCAGTTTAACTTTAGCAGTGTACATGCTAAAGTATTACCAATTTGCACGGCAGTCTTATATGTAAAGTTGTAAAAACATTTAAGTGAAGACTAATTATTAATTTTCTTAACTACACTTAATTTAAAAAGTCAGCAAGAAATATATACACTGGTAATTTTCAATCAACAATAGTTTGAGACATTTAATTAGAGTTTCTAAAGTGTAGACCAATTATTAATATTTTTTTTAACTAGTGAGGTTTCTATTGGCAGAAAAAAATGAATACTACAGATTTGCAATCAACAAGAGTTCGATACATTTGATTAAGAGTTTCTAAAATGTAGGTTAGACGTAAACAAGTACTGCTCTTTTTATCAAACGAGATAAAATTCTGTCGTTGTTTTGCATGTTAAAGGATTAGGAAATGAAAAATATTATAAAGAACAACTTATTTAACGAAGAATAAGTCAGGAAATTGATATTTTAGTTGTAATTGTGTGCGTTATAAGCGCATTTATGCTGGTCAGCAGAAAAATCTCTTTGTTATAAGTATTTACAAAATTTAGTATGAATTCTGTACGTTAACTCTGAATATATATTTTAATCGTGTTATATACAAAGGTATTTTTTTCATATAAAATACGAAAATAAAAAAAAACTTTAAAACTTACATTGTCTACGTAATTGGCGTAACTTCGAAAAAATGCAAATACGTTCGTTAATAATGTTCTTAAATTGATCTTTGAAATGTTAGTTCTTTAAAACACTTAAGTTTACAACTGTGAGTAAGTTTATACGAATGCAAAGATTTAATTCTAACATGTTTATAAAATACTGAAGTAGTTGTTGTTTTTACACCGCAGAAAAGGTGTCAGGGGTCATGTCTTATATTCAACTATATCGTAAAAGTGTGTTAAAAATCCAACTTTTTTAGCTAAACAACCATCATAATCACGTCCCGTGAAATTTTTAGCTACATTTCCCCTTATCTCCATAAACGAGGAACAATCACTACCAATGTTTATTGTATAGTATCATGTCCGTAGCATATGTTTTATTTCGCACTGGCTTACAGTTAGAGAGATTTTGCAAGTCGCTTGTAATTGTTGTTTATATTTTTTTGTACGTCTCGATAAAGAAATAGTTTTCCTGCAAGTCATGTGTAGTTATGGTTTTTCTTCAAATTCCGTGTTTACATTATGTATGTTCTTGTAATTGGTGATTACATCTGTGGGTACTTAAAGTAACGTGATTGAAATATGTATACCGTTTTAGAGTTTGCTTAGTTTGTTTGAGATATCTGTTTTCCGACAGATATTGTGGATAATGCAGTACTGTGAAAATAAATTTTATGTAAATTTAACAAAATTATTGCATTAATAATTATTAAATGTTTACATTATTGCAGAATGAAATGCATTCATACGAAATAGTGCATTATCTCTCATTTGAGCAACAACTGACATGTTTAATGTCGTATTTTGGTCTCAGTTAATGAAAAGCTTTGACAGATTCAACATATGTGTATGAAATAAGTTGTTATTCATATATATTTATGAAAGTTTCTTCAATTTTTTTCATGTTTACGAAGGTCGTACCAAAAAATTAAGAAAGCAATTTATTAAAATGACGCAAAAGTAATTACGAAAAGGATTTGAATAAATATTACTGCGCGACTTTATTTGCAGGACCTCCAAAAGTTCATCGACGAATCAAAACATGGCATCGTCTATTTTAGCATGGGCTCGCTGATACAGGTGCAGTCCTTTTCACCAGAAAAACTGCAGGCATTGTTTGATACTTTTGCTGCTCTTCCCGAGAGAGTTCTGATGAAGTATACAGGCGATCAAATACCAAGGAAGCTTGAAAACGTTATGATTGGTAAATGGTTTCCACAGCTAGATGTGTTATGTGAGTATAGTTAATATTATTTTTTTATTTCACAAGTACCATGCAAACGATACAGTACTTCGGAAGAAGTAATACAATGTAACATCACTGAGTTATATTAAGGGTTTTTTAAATACTCAATAGCGTAAAACTTCATTCGTTATAACAATTACGTAACATTCTGTACAGAACAATCAGTTCAAAAAGCTACCAATGTCAATAACTCTTAATAAATTATCTTTCAATTGAAATCGTTGATCATTTAAACTATACAATGAAACTTAAAACGATACTGCTTGAAATTGATTAATTTATTAATAATTAGAAAATTTTATATGTTGCGTACACTAAACACCAAGATAAAATAATTCGTTTTCTTATGAAAAGGAGAAAGGAAATGTTATGGGAGATATTTATGACTGTCCTGTATATAACTGCAAACAACAATAACTATTTTGCTCTGAAACACGTCAATGCTAATTATTAGAACCGAGAAAATGTTTCCAAATTTTTTAAAGCGTAAAATACACCAAAACACAATGAACAATTTTAAAACGCTTTTAGAAATAATTTCATAATATTGTGTTTAAATGAGACAAAAAAAAATTATGATAAATATTGTAATTTCACAGATAAAGTGAGCGTCTGACTAATGCAAACTTGAATGTTGTTCACAGGCCATCCTAAAACAAAGTTATTTATAAGTCATGGTGGGCTACTGGGTTCCCAGGAATCTGTATACGCCGGAGTTCCCATACTTGGAATACCTATATTCGCTGATCAAGACATGAACGTTGCCAAGTTAGAAGCACTCGGCATGGCTGTAACTGTCAATTACGACCAGCTTAGTAAGGATGTGCTTGTTAGAACTATAAGGAAAATTATCGATCAAAATAAGTAAGTACAGAATATTTAACGTAAAATGTTTTGAGTATCTGTAAATTACTGTTGTTAGTGGCTTAAGTTTCTGAAATATTTATCTTGATACGATTCAAATGTTTCGTTAATATTTTTCGTTGTAATGAAATAATTTCTGATTTGATTATAGTCATCTGCGTGTAAAAATTCCAATGAATACATAGTACATATTACGTTCAAATAAGTTACTTTTATTTACTGGCGCGTCTGAGAAAGTTACTTGGAATTATTCTTAGTAACCTAGGCAATAATAAAGTAATTGCAAAACAGTTCATTTCGTATCGTCTTCATAATACAAGTAATTCAAAAATTGGTGATGTCAGTGAAAAATTTACGGTATGTAAACAGAAAAAACTAGTTTCTTCACTGAGTTCAATTAAACGGTTAACAAGCCATTGTGCTGATTATTCACAGGTAGCTGTATAATTAGCTGGACAATGTTGATAAAGATAATTTATTTCCTACATAAAGTATTCCTTTATATCGCCTAATGAGTGTCGTAGGGTGTGAGGATTACAGTTTCTTACGCACTTGTGTAATTTTTTTTTGCACTGTACTGCTAAACGTGTTAACAGTAACGTTATCTCTTTAAATAATAATACACACTTAGAACTATGTTTCTACGTTACTTTTTAACATGTTTTGAACGTAGTAAGATAGCACAGTGGTAAAAGATTGAACTCGCATTCGTGTGTGCGCGGGTGCCTGATTTATGTTTTCTATTGTTTCCCGAAACAGTCAAATGCGACTGCCGCTATGATTCCTTTACGTAACCAAAGGCTAACTTGTTTATTGCTTTATCCACTTGTCTACAGTTGTATGTAACCGTCTTTAATTACTTCGTTGTCTACAAAATTTGACATCCCCGCGTAGAGCTTTATTGAGACACTGGAAAATCGCGAAAATATTTAACATAGTCTTCCGTAAGCAGTATCTCAATCGTGACACGCGTGAACAGTTTTCTGGCAAATCAAACACGTTATGTGTTAAAACTGTACAGTTCTAATTGAGCCTGTTGAAGAAGGACACAGTGCTCCATAGTATAAACGATAGCCAATATAGGTGCAAAACCTTCAGTGTTACACATAGCATTTTGGAGCCTAGCGAACGATCAATTTCTCCCGCGATTTACCAGCGTCTTTATTTACTACCCTTGATTCGTGTAAAAGTGTTGCTTCAAATGCTTCAATTTCTATATTGTACCCAGACAGCCTCCGTAACGTAGTCTGTCAGGTGTCACTGGTCTACGGTGCGAGAGGTCCTGGGTTCGAATATCGGCGCGGGCTTGTATGTTGCGTTGTCCCTTCACCTTACTTTTTCTCATCGGCTCTCAAGACTACTTTGTTAAGGATCGTAAAACCCTCTCACCACACCCGTAAACTCGACTTAAGAGACTTAGCTGCCAAATATACTTAAATAACAATAATTTTTAACCTACTTTCCGAAGGAAAAAATAGGCTTATATCACCTTCCTGTCTATGTGTGTGTTTGTGTTCCCCACCTATTAAAAACATTTTAACTGTGGACCGAATTCCATCCAACTTTGTATACATATAGTAATTCGTAATCTGACTTGACTTTTATATATTTCGTTTAGCCCTGTTCATATTTTAAAAATGGCGGACATTTTGATATTTTTAGCATAGTATTTGCAACGTAGCTTCCTCTCGCGGCATAGGCATCCACTAAGGAAAACTCGAAAATTAAAAGGGTGAAAAGGGCACAACGTATTTCCGCGAAATACTTGATAACTCTCTAGCCTGATGGTATATTGTTAATATTTTTACTTCAAAACATTGCCTAAGCAAATACATATTTCATAATTTTTCGATTTTTCGAAATTCAGAAATTAAGGGGTGAAATGTCGTTAAATGTGTTTTCAACAAATCCTTTATTTTTCTTAAACCACTAAAGGTATCGATGTGATCTGTGCATCAGAATGGTGCTCACGTAACTGTCTAAAAAGCCGTTTTAGGATTTTTCAAAATTCGTCCTTTAAAGCTGGTGAAAGAATAAAATGTGTTTTCAATTAATCATCCGTATCTCCTGAACTATTTGAGATATCGAGAGGGTTTTCGCTTTAAAATGAAGTTTACGTAAACACCAAAAGAGTAATTTCGGTCTTCTTCGATAATTTTTCCTTGAAAACTGGTAAAAATAAATAAAATATGTGTTTCCAATTAATCATCCGTATCTCGCAAACCATTTGAGATAGGTATCAAGGTGGTTTTTGCTTTAAAATTAAGCTTACGTAAATATATAAACCGAAACTCAGAAATTTTCGAAATTCGACACTTACAGTAGGGGTTTGAAATGTAGTAAAATATTACAGAACTACGGAAAGGTGAATATTGACCACGAAGAAATACCTCAAAAGTTGCAATCGATATGTTTTTTGCTCTACAAAAGACAGTTATTATCATAGAGAAATAAAGATGAATTAAAAACGAAGAGGTTCTGCAATTAAATTACGCTCAGTGAAGTGGACTGGATCACGGCCGTAGAGGAACAGGTCTGGACACTTGGGTTGAAAATTAACACTCTTATGACTGATTGGCGCCAACGGCACTCTGGTGTTGTTTTAACATTGTGTAAATGGATCTACAAGGAGCAAGCACATGTCAGAACTGCTAGGAGATGTGCTGGCACGACCCTATATTGCAATGTTAAAACAACATTTCATTGCTAGTGGCGCTTTCAGTCATAACGGGATCAACTCAATAGCACTGTTAGATAGGCTAGGGTCCAGACCTGTTATTCTAAAACCGTGGACTGGACAAAGCTGTTTGTATTTTTTGTATTACCTAACAGCTAACTTTTTTTTTTTTCTTTCGAACATCATTTGGGGATATTTTCTGTTTCATTACGTACTTCTAGCTTGGTGTGCTGATCGAGGTTTTTATTTTTCAGCAATATGTCATTAATTGCATCGGCCCTGTTGTTCTTAGGTGTCAGATTTGCACGTTCGCACAACCAGTTATTGGGCTTCTCACTAATGTAGGATATATGAATATATACGTTCTCTAAGACATCAGCAATTTTCATTACTATGCTTCCTAAGCTTGCAGGTATGATTATCAGTCCATCAGATTCTCGATATGAAACATCGCCAATTTTGAGTAGAAGATTAGATAATTGCTCCGCAGAGATACCATTTTTAACTGATAAATATATACAGAGAATATAGTAACACCATCAATTAATACGAAATTACAACTAAGTCACTCCTTCCTATAGTACACGCGGGCGAAGTCGCAACGGGACAGCTAGTACGTGTGTATGTGTGTGTATGTATATAACTTATATATACATAAAATTGAACATTCAGAAACGCTTCTGAAACTATTACGTATAAGTAGACACACTGGATTACAGCGGAAAAAAAATTCAAGATTATAATAGTCTTCAATGAATTATAGTAACTTTATCCGTCTATTAATGGGTGATGCAATTTGGGTCACGTGTGAACAGTTTTGGGACGAATCACACACGATCTAAGTTAAATCAGTGACAAATTTAAGAGGTAACTCTATTTCCGCTTGAAAAACGTCGAGTAAGATATGGATATATTATACTGTGAAATTATTTAACAAACATTTCATTCGTTTATACTAAAAAAAACCTGGATTCTCTAATCTATTTCACTTCAAACATAGAAATTCAGCACGCTTCTTATAAACATAATTTTAAAGTCTCTCTAACTGGGTAAATGTGGTTTCATTAATTATACCACCGTGTCTGAGGAAATTCGAATCGCAAACCTAGAAACATGTGTTCGATTCTAAATCATACTGCCCGCGTATTAAGTAATGTGGTCACACATCAAGTCCTAAAGGAGAGTACTAATATTAATAATAATAATACACTTCATGCCAGCCGAGTGGCTTGCTTTTAGAGATGATAACTGCGTTGCATGCACCGGCGTCTAAACAGCACCTCAAGTATCACACAAACGGAATAAATCTAAGGTGCCACCTTGTAATGGAATCACCTTTATGAAATATACTGTCATGGTTTTGATCCTCACAATTTGGTATAAACTCAATTATATTTATATAACATCAGGAACGGTGTCTCATTTTTAACTAATTTCCTGGGATCGCTAATACAAGCTGGTCACTTCCGGAAATTCCTACAAACAAGCGAATTTCAATTTGTACAGAAGTTATACGTCATCCCGAAGTAAAATTACTTCTCACTAACACACTAAGGAGAAATTGATTATTTGCACTGTTAATTTAAATAATAGAACATAATTACAAGGAAAATAACACTATGGAGAAGTTTCCATGATAACATTTAAATGACTATGCACTAGACAGACTAGATATTTACGCCTGAGAGGGACAGAAAAAATAATTTTCGTCAAATTGCATTAATAATCTGGGGAGGGTCAGAAATGCATAGACCAGTGCGTAAATATATACGAATGCTGTTCATAAACAGACATAACTCAATCTTGTTGAGTAGTGTTCAATTAAACTTCTGTTTACCGAATCTCTGAACTGCATTTGGCTGTCGGGAAGCCGGTCACTTCAAGTCGGCATTTCTTTCTATTTGCTACTACGGGGAGAATGCGACTCCGGCACGCCATGACATACTTGCAGAACACCGTCAACTGATAGGAATACGTAATCAGGCTCAGCGTGAGGTGTTAACACCAGCCAAGTTGGTATCGGCGACGTTATTTTTTAAATATAATAATAATGACCCAGACACATTCGTACTTCAAAATAAGAGTTCTCCAACTCTTATCTATAGTCTTAAAAAATACATATATACCAGAATTACAAAAATGTGCCGGCGCTGTTCCGTTAATATATCAAGGTAGTGATTCAGACAGACGTGCACTGGATGTGGTTTGTTTACATCTCAGAGAGGTTGTTCACATAATGTCGCCGGCATTAGTGATTGTAAATATCTATGACTATATCGGTGGTGTTTTCTTAAACCTTATTTACATTGTTTAATAGAGTATGTTTATATGTGAGAGTTTATGGTCATACTAACGAGATCACCGTGCTCATATTCTGTCGTGTTTCTGGTTGCAGGTACAGGGAAACAGCCAAGAGAGTCTCAGTCATATTCAGGGACCGGCCCATGACGGCGATGGAGACAGCAGTGTACTGGGTGGAGTATGTTATCAGGCACAGAGGAGCCCCACATCTGAGATCTGCAGCTGCTGATATGCCGCTGTACCAGTACCTACTACTGGACGTCATAAGTGTGCTGCTTCTAATGTTGGCAATTTGCGTATTTATTGCCTTCAGACTTACCAAGGTTGTGCTCCGATCTCTCATATACAGCACATCTAGGAAACGTCATCCAAGCATTAAAATTGATTAACTAAGGATTGTCAGCAGTGTACAGCAAATTATGCCTAAACAAGTAGGCTGCACACTATGTTCAGTAATTACAACATATATTTAATTACAGCTCAATATTGACAATGTAAACCTGGTTTTACATTACCAAACATACAAACGTGCAACAAAATACTGGGATCCATGCTTCATAACTGTTTCGTAGGCCCTACTGAAAATAACCAAATATTAGTATTGCTAGTAAGACCCGAAAGAAAACAGAAGAAGGTTTTTAGTGTAACTATATATGTTCATGTTATTAAATATTTAGGTTTTTCAACACCTAGTAAAATACTTCTACACTTGAACAATCTTTGTCGTTCAACTGCATCGAAAGCATCAGTAAAAAAACTATTAAAACAACACTGCAATAAACTTAAATCTGTTTTATAAACTGTACTTTTGTGAAACTGCTTACTTATATTTTAAATCTATTTAAGGACGTAGGACCTATAAAAATTCAAAATTTTATATTTGTGCCAAACACTGGTCAACTTTTACACATTAGATGACATGTCATTTCCCCAATTAAAAAAAAATAGGTCCCATAGTTTTAGCATAATCACCTATCAAATACGCAAAATGGCAGTTGCGGTGTAGCCAAAATAATAAAAAATTATTAACTTGCAGAAACAAGATAATTCATATCAATTCTTAACGATGTGAGATACTTCAAGACACTTTTTTGAACACAAAGCGATACGTTTTTGTATTTTTAAAAAATTAATGAAAATTAGTAAATTTTTGCATATTTTTGACTTTTGGCTACTACTGAAATTTTCAAAACTAACTTTTGTCAACCATGTCATGAAATGCATTGATACACTGACTGTCAGTTACTGTAATTTTGAATTTATTGGTTAATTACTTTTTTTTTTTATTTTGGCTATACCGCTATGGCCATTTTGTGACTTTGATGAGTGATGATACAAAAACTATGGGGCCTAATTTTTTTTTATTTTGGGAAATGACGTGTTACCTTATGTGCAAAAGTTGAACAGTGTTTGGTACAAATATAAAAGATGACATTTTACGGGTCTAACGCCCTTAAGTCACGTTGTTTAAGCTTTGTGATGATTCACAGTTTCGCTAACAATTTCGTCCCTGTTATTTTATTTTTCGAATTTGATAAATGATGGAAGTTTGCACTAAACTAAATAAGAAATATAGATTAACATGCTACCAGCTTTAACAATATTAATAAAAATATTATTTTCTGACTTGTAGGTAATAATTTATGTTACGGTTGTTAAATATATATATATATATTCTTACTCTGAAATCTCTGCGAAAGATACATGAATTTGTCATGGCTGAATGTTCTTGGTTCAAACATATAAGGAATAAATATTCAGATAATTTGCGTATGTATGTTATATGAGTGTATGCGTAGATACGCATAAATACATTTATCACTAGATAATACTAATCTTTAAGGGCACAGCCTACCTGTGTGCTAGAAGCTCAGAAACGACGGAGACATAAGGGCAACTTTGAAGCGCGTATAAAATGCCGCATCGCCTCAATGGTCGAAATGCTGAACTAGCGTGCAAGATTTCCGCCGAACGGTTTTTACTACGGGACACAAATCGGTGACCAATTATTTTCATTGGTGGAAAGTCTGTAACAAAGTTCACTGCAGGTCGTAATCTTAATTTCATATACATCCTGTTAGTACATTTTGAAGTACGGCCGTCTGAAAAGGCTGTTTTTAGCAATGTTTGACGGATTGTAAATAGTGTTTTAATGAGCATGGTGTATTAACAATGAGATTCCGACCTTGTCTGAAGATTTTTTTCTTTTCATACGTTCGCACAATGGACACACGTGAAGTATTTTCGTAGAAATACAAATTTTTTACGAATACACTGCAACGCATTTGAATCATGGCGTAGGCAGCGCCCTTAACCACTGTATTTAAAAAACGAAACGTTAAAGAGGCTACAATTTTGAGGACGAGAACTGATGTGGGTACTGTATACGTCTTTGAAAATGTTTGCAACAGTTTTCACAGTACGATTTAAAAATTACTGACTTAAGCACTATACCGCCATTATAAACCGAAGAAGTATTTTTTTTAAATTAATTCATGATGGTACAATTTATTACGTAATTTGTAAATACAACAAAATAGCTTTATTTTATTTGTAATGTTATTTTATAGTATGGTGGACTACTAACAATGAGTACTATTTAAATTAAAGTTTACATGGTACACTGTTAGAAATGTTTATTTTGGTACAAATTGGTCAGTCTTACTGTATATGATATGTATATAATTATCTCGTGAAATCTTCGAAGATAGACTGTAGTAAAAGCTTGAACAGGAATCATTGAAGTTATACATGTTTGTTACAATCGGTGCAGTAGTGGTTGATTAATGAAGGAAATTATATAATTAATAGATTTTTTACCAACGAAAATACAGGCTTAAATAATAAGTAATTATCACAGTAAAAATTTATTTGTAAATCGTTTATTTATACCAGAAATAATATTAGTAAAATTGATCTATTTAAGCCTAAAATAATAGCGGACCAACTAGTTTAAAAACAAATATACTCAAGCATAATTAATGTTATGCAAAAAAACTTTTATTTCAGTAGTTCTCAAAATATATCCAAAACATGATAACTTCTTGTCGCGTAGCCTTCCGCTACCCATAAAACAGAACCCCACTAAAATCAAGTTCCAATTTAAAACTATCACAATATTATTTTTTTTTTTTTACAATTGGTCTACCAGTGTTTTAAATATGCCTTATAAATGCATTTACTGTCATGATATATTTAAAACAGCGGGCTTAAAGGTGTATAGTCACGTACATTTAATGTTAAAACAATAAAATGTGAAACAAAAATATAGTTTTAGAATTGCCTAAATATGTAGTTCCGGAGATAAAGAATACCAACATAAATATACAAATGAACAGTGTTTTGAAAATCCACACTTAGCACGAACAAGAAACTTTTAAGTCGGTACTACGTGAGAACAAAAATATCCGAATAACCGCCAGTTTCAAAATATGAATTATGAACAACGTATGAGCTTAAATCATAGAACTCAAGTTCTCTTACAAAGTGGTAGCCTACATAGGTCTGTCTACCAATTTCGATGTAATTCGTAAACATAGTTCAGCCATACGATAAAATACAAGAAATTAAAAACGGTAGCCATTTAGAAAACATGTGTACAACCTTAAAATAATCACGTGAATATGAAGTGACTTACAAACTGCAATAGCTTTATCAATCTTTGGGTACTGTTAATCTAATAATTGGTTTCGCAGATATGTTATGTAATTTATAAACGTTAAAACGGCTATTTTTTTTAAAACAGAAACAAAATTATAGTATGTATATATAATTATTAAAAATTATTTTCCTCTGAATATATAATTGATATCAGTATTTCGGGTTGGCTCAAAAGAATACCAAAGTTAAGTTATTTTGACGTTAAAGGGTCTTATTTTTCACTTACTTTCACTGACCGTTCTACTCAATTACAAAGATGAAACAAAGTGCTCAAAAACTTATAGTTTCACTAATATTTTAGCAAAAGATAAAATTATTTAATACTACTACGCATGTATTAAAATCAATTAAGATTGTGATAAGGATAAACACAATTGCAGCGTTTAGAAAAAATCAGTACACATAGTCAGAACTAGCAGCTGAGCTACACATATCAAAATTAAATCTTGATAGCTAAACTCAACCATATATACCACTTAGTGGCCTATTACTAAAATTTTATAATTATTTCATCTTAAAACTACATTAAATATCGCTGACATTTCTACAGTCACTAATTGTTCACAACTCAAGTTAAGTGTGATTCAATAATTCGAAAGAATGTAAAAATACTTCCTTTAACTTAACGTTAAGCAACGAATACAGCACATAAAACAGAATCTGCACCAATTCCCATTAAGCTATCAGATGTCTAAAAAGTACTTTTTGTTACGTTGTACGTTACTACTGGTGTAAATCACAGCTCTAACTTCTATAAAGTTATGATTATTTCAATATAATATATGTATATAGTATAACGATATATAGTCTTTATAAAACTGGATTTTTTTCACATAGTACATTCAAAATAAACTATTTTTACCGTATTAGCTTTTTCGTAACGACCTATGATGGACCAGCGTTGAGCAATTTTTTTTCTCAGCCTTGTACTTAAATGCATGTCGCCTTTGATTGCAATAAATTACTTACCTTAATTCCTTTTCGGTGCTATTATTTTTTTTTTTTTTTCGATTTGTATAACTTCTGCGACTACCTCTGAATGGTTAAAGTAAGGAATAGAATTACTTTTTCAGAAATGCCCGTACACTGGACCTTAACGTATCATGCTCTTTGTATTTTAAAACAAAAGTACAATTTTCAACAATACTATTTCTTTGTTTAAACACTTCACGTTTTGTTCAATTGACATGAATAACAGAGATGATTTCGCTCATGTAGAGTAATAAATCGTTTCTAAAACACTCGTTGAAGCAAGCATATGTGAAGTATTTAATTGTTTGGCGATATTACTTATAAAAGGTTAGTAGAGCAGAAATTATGAGTCAAAACGCAGAAGGTTGAACTGAGTTACAAACTCACCTTACGTTGACAAAAAAAAAGTTTATTTGACGACATTTGACGATATTGTTTACACGTCAGCCTAATAATAAATGGTATGTTAAGTCATATCGAACAGAAATTATTTACTTCAGCTACTTGAAGTAAGGTAGTCTTATCTTATCGCTGTAAAAGATATGAGATACGAAGACATATGGTCCCTCAACATGCCCAGACCTTTCTTTTATCAAACTGAACCTTGGGAATTTGTCAATTATCTCTGAGCCCGGACCTGAGGAACAAGAAGTTACAGCAGCCGACTGAGTAAGAATTACTAGGTATTTAATTTGGGCGTCTGCCCAAGGCGCCGAGCGATGTGCAGAGACCCAACCGATGGATATTAGTTCTAAAATTGTTCAAGGTAAGTGAGTGATATTTCCTTAGCAACGACATTCAAGTATCATTATACGCGTGCATGTGAAATCCAGGCATTAAAATAGGCGTAATTAATTATAAAAAAATATTGTATCATTAAAAACATGGCATCTAATGATAGATTCATGACTAGACATGTCCTAGATGCGAGCTGTCGGTGAAAAGGATGTACAATATTTCAGTAACTAGAACATAGAGGCCAAAGTGAGGCGAGTTACTTGTGTTGTGCCGTACTTACTGCTTCCACTTATCGAGCTCGAACGCGCAAAATATGTCAAGAAAGGTAGCCACCTTAAGAAAACTACTCTTGTTTCAACTAAATGTTCACAAATATCACGAGTATTCATTTTATAATGGAAACTGGCAGATACTATATATTTTGAAGTAAGGCACTACTAATATCAGGGATACTTATTAGAATTTGCATGTATGTGTCCAGGTAGTATGAAAGAATTTTACCAACCAAAAAAAATTACAATAAAATACCAGACACACGTATATTGAAAAAAAAAATCTTTCCGAACTCTCTAAAACGTCATGACATACGAATACGAATTTACCAATTTCTTCTTAGACATCATCCACCAGCAGAGCAGAAATCCGCTTTTAGACAAAACATAAGATTTTTATTATTTAGGTTATTTCCGAATACAGGTTATTCAAAATTTCAAAAACTAAATATATTAGTTTCAAATTACTAAATGACATCGCCATTATGTGTTCAGATGACTACGGGCAGCCAATAAGAAATCTGCGTTCGTGTAGTACGATACCCTGGGCCATGGTTATCCTCTTCATACGATATATGTACATATATATATATATTTAATGTTTCTGCTTCTTTTTCTAAGCCCAAAACCCTGTCAGTACCCATAAATAAACTTGATCGTTTTGGGACACGATAAGTCGATACAATTTTGAACGTTATTTGTATCGCCTCTTATTATCTGGCCTTTATAAAATACACCATCAATACGTTTAACTTTGACACACATTATGTATCCAAGCATTGTAATAAGGTTAGAACCATAAAATTTTCACAACTAAGTAGGTGAACTTGCATTTTAGCTGACGTCATATACCAATATAAATATTAATATACTGACAATACTGTCTGAAAGGATAAACACAAAACTAAAGTAAAAAAAATAATGCAATAAATAAAATCGTCAATAATCTATAACGTGCCTTGAATAAAATACTCTTAAGACGATTATAAATGTGTATAGTCTTACAACTGGGCTACTAAATGGTACAAAGCAATATGAATGTGTAACCGACATTTAAGAAATCTTTAAATTTTTAGTGCCACAAGTATGAAGTATATTTGCTAAAAACTGTTGGATGTTACATGAATTAAAAATCAATGGCAAAAACCTTGATAGAAGAATGCATTGCTTTATTCATCTAAGTGACCTACAAATACATAAGTACTCATATAATAAACATTTTCTGCTATTTTAATATAACCCATTAAAATCCATTTTTATAAAATTTTATACACTTGAAATTAAGTGACTGCTCAACACGTTAGTTACGAGAACAAATGCTCGAATTGTTGATTTTAATTCTTTCAACTAATTTAAACTTCAAAGTTTATTTATAAATTAAAATATTCGCAAATTTTTCAATGATTCACTACCCTAACAGCAAGTGAAAGACTACGTATATTTCAAACATTATACCTACATTACACTTAAACTACAAAACTTTAAAACTCTTGACACATTAAACGATTCGTTAAAAAAATACGAATATTAATTTCATAATACTATTTACCCTTAAATTCTTCGGGTATAGTTACATTAAAAAAATAGATAGATTAAAATAGCAAACCTGAAAAAGAAAAAGGAACAGTAACAAATCGTACATATATAGTACGTACATATTTAAAAAATTAAAAAGATAAGCCCAAATCTTACGTTAGGAAAAATTTAAATTATATTTTCGAATTGATACACCATTTTGTATATTTGGCGCTGATTTGTTCTATCCTGTTTTATAATTCTGCTAATTTCCTTACTCAATAATATATTAATTTAGTGGTCCCCGAGTCATTTAAGAGTCAAAACTATTATGGAATCTTAGTTTCATACTTTGTATTGGAGTATTGTGTCAATACAATGTTTAGTAAGAATTAAAGCCCCAAGTTTGTTGAGGAAATATTTTGGCACCGTTAAATTTCAGTACTTTACATACACATTGGCAGCTCTTTATCATCGTTATTAGTAGCATCACGACATTCAGACATGTCTCTTGTAACGAGTACAATTTTAATTTCTTGTAATATTAGTAAAAAAATTTTAACTAGGAAATTATTATTGTTACTATTATTATTGTATTTGTATTTACTAAATACACACGTAATTTTGTTTCTTGATTGATATTGCCAACAGCAGTGTTACAGTAACTATTAAGATAAATTTATTTTGCAGACCACCCATACATTTTTAACTCATAATTAACTTTTATTTTAAAAGAGTAATTATTTTATGAAATTCATCTCAGTTTGGTTTCCTATTTACTCAACTATTCTAAATATTTACAGAGACATTAAAGGTAGTTGGAATTCGTTAATAGTTGGAGATTATTTTGAACACATATAATTATTTTTCAAGATAGTTTAGTTAATTTTATTCAACAACATTTCACTGGGATTATTGTATATAATTTGAACATTAAAGGTTAACAAATAATTTGAATACCAATTTAACGTAATTTTTATTGAGTACCTATTGCAAGGATGGGTGTACTTTCTCATTGCTTTCATACTGTCTATCATCAGTCAGCACACTAGGCTATGTGAGTTTTATTTCAATGTGTAAAATGTTTTCTTCTATTACGTTGGATCGTTATCATTACTTGCTGACTTTCTTCTTCCTATTTACTTGGGTTAATGTTTTGATTTATATCTCCACATGTTTATAATACTGTTACACAAATAATAATTTTAGCAGCCAGCTGCTGTCTCTAAACTCTACATTTGCTACACCTTCTTTCGCTAACAAGAAAATTAACATTTGTTATTATGGAATAAGCAAGGGAAGTGCTATACGCTGATATTAATGTACAAGGTCATTGTGACACATGATACCTCTTTAACTAGCAAATAGAACTCCAAGACAATCGCTGATGGTGAAGCACAGCTGCAGATGTGTATATAAGTGATTGAAACCAAACGGTACAAATTTTTTTCGCCCCAAAATCGCGGCTAAAGTAACAATGATCCTTTTCGCACAAAAAGCTCTGTTTAAATTTAAAATGAATACGTTTTATATAGCTGTTGAAATTTCTCACTTACTGGATAAAGAGCACGTAACTTATATTTTAAAATGATGGACGCCTTTCATAAAATACTGTTATGACCCATCTCAATGAAAGTAGCTTACAATAAAAAAAGCAAGGATTGAAATACTTCAGTCGTTTGTGAGCTCAGATGCCAGAATCAGATACACAGGCAGACATAGCATTCAAACTAATACCACATCTGCTTTGGTAGACAGTCATAAATATTTTTTGATTGACAGTTATTACAAAATACTACTTTAACGCCGATGTGCACATGCAATAACAGGCTACGGCTTTTATTATTATTTTATTAAAATCGTAACTTTTCGTCACCGATAATATTGTGCATACAAACACACACACACACACACACACATATATATATATATATATATATATATATATATATATATATATACACGGTCACTCTAACAATGGCACGGTTTTAATTGTTTCTTAAAACAGACAAGTATGATCTCTGGAACGAAAATTTTAAAGTGCCACTTAGTTTCAGGCCAGTTATAAAAATGTATCTGGGAAATCAAGCAAGTTTATGTTGTGGCCATTACGGGCGTAAGTTATATTATGCGCACTTAACGGCGAATATAACCGACCAAATTAATAGTGGTGAAAATTATTGTTGATGACATATTCCAATACTTACCAAAAAATATGTCTATACATACGCAGAAATAAACCAATATAAATTCTACTTCGGAACTTATGAACTATTATACGTACATACGCTACAATATAATTTTTAATCACACTATACTTAGGTATACGTATATTTGACAGTATGGAAACGAGAAATATCGATACAGCGATAGTATCATTCCTCACTACAGGCTTTGACCGATTCATTCTCTGTTTCCAATCAATCTAAGCCACTGAATTTTTCTCTAATGATCTAGTTACTTAAGCAAAGGTCTTATATATTTCTCTCAGGCAGTATCAAAAAAATAAATGGTTTTGGTGTGAACCAGCGTTCTCAGAGAATATTTGTTCCAAACGATAGGCAGAATGTACGTAATTGTACCTATGGACAACTTCCTCTGACATGCAGTCAGCCGTTACTTTACAACATCAAAACAAATGCCTCTCTCTCATTGACAAATTTTTCTCCAATCCAGAAATCAGTCAAGTTTTCCCACGACAAGCCATCATCTCTACCATTTGGTAAGCTTGACTTATCTACTGAGTAAGATGGCGATGTTTTACTTGTCGTAGTTTTCATGGTAATTGTTAAGTCTCGTTCGCATTCTGGTGAAGAATTGCACAGGGAAGTGATCGGAATGGCAGAACTGTTGCAGCTAAGTTTGCCACAATTCACAGCATCGAAATTTTCCAACTAGATATTTTGAGTGGAATGTTTATTTGATGAGAAGCAGTGTCAATGAATACTGGGTAGTGACATCACCGACAAATGCAAAGACTCGAAAAATAAAACAAAATTTTCTTGCGAATGATGTAAAGACTCGCCCAAATACTGTTCAGTTTATAACTGGTCAGCAATGAAAGACTTGAAAAGGGGCGGAGCTTCTGTCAGATGTGGGATACAATTCCTATCTCCATGGATACCGCAGCCGAACATAACCTTCATTTAGCTTTTTGGCTTCACACGTCCCGGATGAGAAGTACGTCAAGAAAATTGATTATTTGTTTGGAATTTGCCGTTTTTTCAGGTAAACATTAATCTTGTGTATTTGCGTATCTAAATCATGAAATTGAAACTACTATTTTTTACCCTTGCGTGCAAATCTATGAATGCGCAACATTTTTGCTTTCTGCAATTACCAACGAACAAATCAGCATGTTTGTAAACAAGCTTTGTTTCCCTCAGTACTTTTCCCCTGCGGTGACGTCAGGGGGCGTGTACTTCAAGTCGTCCATTAAATATGTGGAAGATGCCGAGTCACCTAATGAATTAATGAAGTATTTTTAAAAATATATTTCATAAGGTTTACAGCACCAAAGATTTGACTATTTTGTCAACAATTGGTTTAAAAAGAGAGTTATTGACTTTAAAGTGTAAAAGGAGAACCGATTCAGAGGAACAATTTGATATGTTACGAGAATTATAAGGAACGGGCAGCATACAATGGAAGGCAGTAACAAAAGTGTGCCGTACCTCTGCTGGCGCAGTCATGCAACACAGTTGTAACGGTCTTAGAAACAATTGCTGACATCTTGATTTTAGAGTTTGACTCTCAACTCTAGGGGATGTAGCTGCCTTGGGTCAAGTAAGGTGAACCTTAAAAGCAAGTGAATGTGTCTAGTGGAATATTGTGGTGGAGGATATTATATATAGACACCATAAAACTATAAAGTTGTTCTGTCTAGAGATGTACGTTTTAATGGCGATACAGCGAGTTACATGGAAGAATTACCTACACTAACGCGAAAAGTACAACTGTAGTGAGAAGAATTGAAGAAATTAAACAAAGTCATATTCCAAAAACCAACATTAACACAATGTGAAAAATGACGATCAAGATGTTTATGGTTTAGATGAGCAAAATGAACATTTGGATAGAAGGCTAATTCTGATATTGGACAAATCTGCTGAACTAGTTGGTGCATTAAAGGTTAAAGAGTGATGGAATTATAAAAGCGACCTTGAATCGCGCATTAAACGTCGCATCGCAACAATGAGCCAATCGCTGAACTAGTTCGCGAAATTCCCAACGATCCATTTTTACCCTGGAACTTTAAGAAAGCTTAATATTCGTATAAATATATTTGCGAAAACTCTGCAGCAAATTTCAGTGCACGTCCTACCTGCGTTTCACATAAATATAATTATTAAGTACCGCAGTTTGAGAAGGTAATTTTTAGCTATGTTAGAGGCCTTAGGAACTATGCTTGTAATGAGCTACTAGTTTTAAGGGCGCGGTTCACTTCAGTTTTCAACGTCTTTTTTATTATAATATTTGTATCAGATATTTTTTTCTTATTTTAGACATAAATTGTGATTAAATCTTCCTCTTAGGAAATTTTTTTTTCTCTTATAGTTTTCGCGTAATGAGTCGTAAACATCAAAATTTGTACTTTACGATTTTATGCACGCCACTAAAACCAACTGACATACCAAACCGAAGTAATTCACAGTGTATAACAATGTTGTAGGATATGATTTGACATAATATAAAACAAAAATTAAAACATTTTTGTACTTAATAAAAAATGCTGAATTTTGAAACGAAAATTAAAAAATATCAAAAATTTTTTTAAAAAATACAAAACTATATATACATTGTTTTTGTTTTTGTAAAACGTCGATTTCTGAAAGCAGATATCTCTCTTGTAGGTTCTACGACATTGTTCGTATAATGTATGCTATGCCATTCTGGATAGGGAATAACCTCAGAACGTCAGTACCTGTTGTTCAGGGACAGCCTATGTAGCAAATACACAACGAATAAGCTGTGCTAGTTCGCGCACTCCCACAGCAACGCGACTGTATTACCACGGCAGTGAAGGTGCTGTTTACACGTCGAGAGTTACAGCAATGAGCATGACTATGGTGAATTACTGTCATCGTGAATACTAGCCTTTAGGCTGGGCTTGAGTGAGAACGTACGAGGAAACGGAGCTTGGCGTTCTTCCTCTAAATGATTACGCAACGTTCCGTGGCCGCTTGTTACACAGCCTGTGACCGGAGGCCTTGCATCAAGCCGGCTGGTCCTCAGTAGCGCTTCAACTGTTCTGTTGGCCGGGTTATGGCAGGCGGCCAGCTCCACATTGGCTGAGTCTTTAATTTTGTGCGGCGCCACTGTGGTATTCATATCTCGGTGATCTGACAGTTAAGTGAGTTGCTCTTTGCCCGCAAGCGATAAGACTTATTTTACGTTCCGTTATCTGTGCTCAGTGACGCGGAGTGACTCGTAAGTTGTGTGTTGTAACACTACAGAAGTACGCAGCGTTGTTGCACGTGAGTACCTATTACGCTAGGATTTTACACTTGCGGAAGTTGTCGGGAGAAATAGATTGATCGAAGTGACTTTGGCCAGTACTTATAACATCTAGGTCTTTAGCACTTACGAGGGCTGACATGATGTGAGTATGAAGCATCGCCAGGCTGAAGGGGTGGGAGAAACGGAAACGGGAGAACCCCGAGAAAACCTGCAGACCAGCGGCATCGTTCGGCATGATTCCCACGAGCGAAAATCGAAGGACCGATCCCGCCGGGAATCCAGAGTATCGAGAGTAATATAGAATATACCTTTATGCAGACATTTGATATTTCGCTCTAATAAATGTATCCAAAATAAAAACAACATAACGGTAGTTCTAATTGGTTATAATACTAAGTCTACGGATATACTGTATAAGACAAAAATGTTGGAGGGCAAATTTTTAACGAAATGTGCTAATCAACGTATGTACTTAATAAATTTGCTCACATGCTGCAAACGTTTTTTGAAGAAATATTTTCCGCTAGTTTCATGTTACCTGAATGTTATATTATATAAGATTACAGTTTTTTCAAAAATTTTAGACGCACTCAAATTAAAATTTAATTCAATATTGAAATAGTGGTAAATAAACTTAATAACAGAACACATTCGGTTTTATTATTTGAATTGGCGCTCAGTTGACTCTTCCTACATGTAAGGTTAAGTTTCCGTAATTGAGAATAACATTGTCATTTGATTGTTATTAAATTACTTATTGCCATGTTTTTGTACAATCGATAAACAAATGATTTTCCCGAATTTTCCTTTAAATAATTTTGCATTCTAGTTTCCTTCAGATAAATTGATCCAGCGTAAACATGTGTTACCGTCTAATTAACGTTAACTAACTTGATCAAACATTCTGTTAGAAGGCAATTCTCGATAAAGTGAGCACTTTTTGAAACATATTATTTATTGCAAATTCAGACGTTAACTTTTGTGTCGTTACCATATAAAATATTGATTGTTTCTTAGGATGCAGTACTAAATTTAATTTCGGCTGAGAAACTGCAAATTATCTGATACGAAAAAATTAAATAGGATTTCAAAAGTGATAATTTTATCTCGAACAACGAATACCTGCAATATTGGATTTTCGTTTTAATTTATATACTTGTATATTTGTGTGTGTGTGTGTGTGTGTATATATATACCACCACTTTACACGTTAATCGCTGGCGCTGACACTGAACGGTGCAGTTTGTCAATAAAGTATTCGGTTATTTACAATAAATAAATTATAGTTCACGTAACTAACCGCTCGTGGAAGCTATGGACATATCCTAATGAACATATTTAAACAATCTGAGGCAACAGCTGACCCATTTAAAGCAAATTCCAGAACAAATACCACAATTTAATGTTCGCTGTCGTAATATAACATCAAAAGTAGCACAGTACGGTATGTGCAAACACTGGGCCTAACTTCCATTCAAATGTAAAAATGTATAAAACTACAGTATATATGTATATGTATAAGAAATTTCATATACATAATTTACCGGCATTCTTCAACAAAATAAACCCTAGCAGGAAAATAAAACATTACAATTTTTCACAGCAAAATAATTGTTAAATGTAAATAATTTTACGAAAATTGTCACAAGTATATTTAATAATTTTAATATATGTATATATAGTAATACATAGTGCTGGAAACTGCAAACAAGACATTCGGACATTAGTACTTGAGACTTCCTAAGATGTTAGCTATTTCTATTTATATCGTACTCATTGTGCTTTTAATTTAGATAGGCTAATATTACTTTGAAATTGTCTGCTGAAAGTATGCGTGTTTGTATAACTCAAAAACTTTAATTTTAACAGCGAAATTTTCAAGTGGAATTTTGGTCAGCAAGCGTGTACTCTTTTTAGTGTCACGTTCAAAACATTCAATATTGGCTCTAGGGATGGAAAATTTTTGTTAATTCAATTAACTCCTTGTTAGAATCAAATATCGTATTCGTACTCAAACCTCGACCATTTGTCCACTAGCTGGTGCTCACTGGAACCACATACAATGAACAAGTATACGGGGCTTGAGTATTCGTAGAACGATGTGTTCTAGCTTCTAGGTAATTGATTTCGCAACACATTCGTATCCCTAGAGCACGGCCGTAGAAGAAGGTCTGGACACTCGCCTGGAAATTTGGCCCCCTTGTTGTTTGGCTGTAGTTCACCAAGTTACCGAGAATATTGTGTTTTATTGGCGCTGATGTTACGGCGGCCGGACTAAACTCCGCCCACTTCCTTACCGCTAAGATAAACAATTTGTCAAAACGTATTTTTTTTTATCAATTTATGAAATACTTTCTTCGCTCACAAATTTAAGAAAAGGCTCCAGCAATATTTATTTACTTTATATATAAATTTAACAATGGAAAAAAGTGGACGGAGTTCGAGTCCGACCGCCCGGAAAACAGCGCCAAAAAGTACGACATTCTCGGTAACTTGGTGAACTACAGCCAAACAACAAGGGGGTCAAGCAAAATACATTGGTAGATAGGCGAGTGTCCAGACCTGTTCTTCTACGACCGTGCCCTAGAGATAGCACGTCAAAGTAAGCTGCTAACAACTTAACTGCTTCTTATGTGTAGCAAACGACGAGTTTAGTTTTCTTGTTCGTTAGCGGAATAAAATAAATGTTATGCGTTATAACCACACCATCCATTGATTACCATACAAGCGAGAAAATCGTGGTTAAACAGCTGGAAAACGCTCATGTAGAAAATTTGCTAACCGTAAGTTCTTTCCTTGCAAGTAGCGTATCTGCGTATGATATTCTTACGTAAATATATATCGCGTGTAGTCTACAGAAACACTGTCCTTGAAGTAACTTCTTTTTTAGCCAGAATACAATAGTCGGAAGTATTGTTCTAAAACCCACGGTCTCTTCTTGGAAGCTTCCAATTGTTATGCTATGTCTGTGATTACTTGAGAGAATACCAATACTTCTCATGTGTCAGGCAAAGTGCTGTAATTAGAGACACTGGCAAATCTGGAGGAAAATTGACTGTTTGGTAGACTCTTACGATAAACTATGTATAACACTGAAGGTTTTGAATCGATATTGACTTTCGTTTATTTGAAAATCTCTGCGCCAGAGGTTTACGGATGTTATAATTATTTTTAAATGAAAACACAAGTATTTTTGAAATTCAGTTATTATAAAGGTTTATATATTATTATACTTAAAAATATAAAAATTACAGTTTTCCACTTTTGTAGATTTTGCGGTTTCATGTTCTTATTTTTCTAAAAACTATTTTTAATATTTTACTCAAAAGTTAAGCATACTAACATATGAGTTGTTCAGATTTTATTGACGATTGAATATTCCAGTCGTGGCTCGACATCCTACCTTTCCATGCATCATAATACCCATGTGTTATTCTTAATTTATAATCCTATTTGTCCTAAACATTTGATGCAATAATTGATCGTAAATTTTTAGGATAAAATACGTGGTTAGAAAAGGAAAAATATTTTGAAACAGCATGGACAAGCGAATATTACTTTTTAAAAAATTTTGAAACCAAAGCAAACGTGTTTGTAGTCTATACATATCTCAAATCAGAGAATTTTATATACTATTAAACTGAGTGAGATGAAAAAAAGATAAAACGTTTGACTAGCATTTGGTAGGATGCAGAGTAGAATCCTGTCCCATTTATCCTGATTTAGTTATTCTACGTTTTTTTTACCGAAAGCTCCCAAGGAATGTACAGCAATTGTTCCTTAACAAATGATATGGACGATTCCTTCCTCAAATTCTGTTTCCGGTATGTGAGTTATGTTTATAATTCTTTAATAATCTTACTGTCGACAAGACGTTAAACACAGCATTTAAAATGTGTACATGGAGTAAAAATAAAAAATTCAGATATTTTCAAACGCAACATTTTTTATAGTGCAACACAAAGGCTGCATACAGTGATGAAAGTATTAGTGCGTTCATTGCTAGGTATTTGTAAACGTGGCTTTTGTTCAGACCCGATTATAAAAAAGATCGCTATTAGGCCTAGGAAACCGTGCGCTGGTACAGGATTATCCTTGCACCGTTTACACCATGTTTCTAGTTACGGGATGTGGTGGCAGCCCATTTCAAACCCCCAAATTTGAGGAACAAATATTAATGAAGAATGGCATGAACTGATATCATACAAATGGAGCAGCGACGGGAGTAATCCGAGAAAATATGCCGGCCAACAGAATCGTCCACCACGTTTCTGGCGTGCAAAAGGAACCGTTACCAAAAGTAATCGAAACCGAATCGCCAGTGAGCGGCCTGACCGCTTGGCCGCCGCGTCACATGTTTAGACACGGCTAGGCAAGTGAAAAGTAAAGCAGAGGTTGCAGGAAAGTTAGCATAATTCAGAAATACGAACGTTTTAAATAACGGTAGACAGGCTAGTTTTTAATACTTGTATATTTCAAATGCAATTCCTAATCTTTATTTATTTCTTGGCAGCTAAGATGCCGAAAGCTGAATTATTTCTGATAATTAATTTAAGTCTTACATATTTATTTACTCACAAACAAATGAAGCTAATCACATTTTGTCGTTCCACACATTTTGCAAAAGTTCCCACACAGAGTTGTTTTTACACCAACTGGGTCATGTAAACTTGAGGGCTTGGAAAAAAGGAGTATTTTTGTGCTGTACATGCTAGTTCATAAAAAAAGTCTTAAAAGTTACATCCATTGTTGCGGTACAAAACGTTAAGCGAATTTTAGACACATAGGACGCTTCATGTAAGTGAAAATCAGGATAATTATGTGTACTATGTTTAATGTCTATATATAATATTAACATTGTTGACATACGTAAGTTAAATAAATTGAAGTGCTATCAATTTATGGCTATGTAAATATCTACTTGACTTGTATCTATTACTAAAATGCTGTGCTCGATAAAAATTGTGATTATTTTATTTGTATAGATAAATATCTTTTGGGTACGTATCTTTTGTTAAAACTCTCTTTTGTGGATTTCGTCGGGCATAGATGTCATATATTAAAAATTTCTCAACAAATGCAATATTTAAAGTAAAAGGACCAGTTTTGCCTACTACCTATACAAATAACATTACAGCGAGTTACGTTTTTACTTAAAACATTCCATCCATTTTAATTCATTGCTGCAGGAAAATACTCACGCTAGACCAACTACACGATTGAAGCCGTTCGATATAGCAAAAACGGTGAAAAGAGAAACGTTTTAATACAACACATCTTATATTATGTTTTTATGTGGCGAAACAAGTTTTTAGAATTTGACTAAACCAATTATTTTGCTGCTTCGTCTTTTTTTCTCTCTGAGCAAGACGGTTTAGTTCAGTCAAACTTCGATTTAGTAAGAATTACAAAATCTGTAACCTTCATGCAGTTCAGCCGACCAATATTTTGTTGCATCAAATAGTTAATTATTTCACCATATTCAAACGTAGGGCCTAGTATTAGTATTAGTTTGATGAAACCAACAGTTCTCTCTGTGTATGTTACGGCTGTTACCAATAAAATTAAATATTATCAATAGAACAATGAAATACCCACAATGATCCATTGAAACTATATATATTTTTAAATAAGTGTCACTCCTGAAAATCAAAAATTTACAACCGAGCTAGGTAGAACAACAGTAATAATTTAGACTTTCATTCGGGAGGACACAAGTTCGATTCTTATGTCCGGCCAGATATGTTGCTAAATTCCGTACTTTCCCAATATCGTTCCAGGCAAATTCTGAAATGATTATTTAAATGCCTTTACTGATTCCTCTCTCAGTCCTTGTCGTGTCATGTTGCATATTACCGTCTCTATTGGCATGTCGACAAGACGTAAATGCTACTTATCCGACAACTACTTACAAACCGCAGGACGACTACACCGCATGCCAGATGGGTGGATTGCACATGTGACGATACAGCATTTCTGCGTGTGTAAAGTGTCGTTTCTGCCCCCTTCCCTGTTTCTGTGCCTCAGAAGCGCAGGGCAGTAAATGTCATGCTGGCCCCTAATAAGCCATTCACCTAAGCGCTTAAGTTAAGGTAGTTTTACGTGCTCATTAAAATCGTCACCTTAGCAATATTACTTTTAAGAGTTTTCTATTACAAATAGTGTTCCACTAACTTTCCAAACGTACAACAGAGCGCGTCTAATCAGTAAATAATGAGCCTCCTCCACATTTTGTATCCAGTAACACAATGGCGTTGAAATACGTAGGGTCACGCTACTGTCGTCTCTTATCGCACAAGGGGCCGCGGTGGCCGAATTGTGGACCATCCGCCTCCACCGGTGGGCTAGGTCCCCGGATTTTCGCATGTGGCAATTGTGCCGGACGATGCTGTTGTTTGGCAGGTTTTCACGGGGATCTCTCGTTTCCTCCGCACTCTCATTCCGGCGCCACTCAATGCTACCACCATGTCACCCCTTATCAGTGCTAAGGACCTCGATGATGACCGCTGAACAAAATCTCTCTCTCTTATATCGCCATGGCTGCTCGTCACGTTGTAATTGGAGACGTGCACTTGTTACCCCCGACATACACCAAAATGAGTCGACAGTTTTGATACCGTTATAATCAGTAGTAATTTAATACAAATTCTAATTTTTGATCGACCTAAAATGTTTTTCGCTGTCAGTGTACCAACGACGTCGCTAGTTTTCCGTATATTATTCTTCACTTCCAGAAATTTAGTTAGAAACTAAACTACGGTATGTGTTTCATCACGTAGCCATTCACAGCTTATTTAAAATAAATAATTTCATTTCTTTTGATATGCCGTTATGTGCATACTAGGCCTGCTAAAAATTTTCTATGAGACTGAATGTAGTCCTTAGCCCTCAGCCCTCAAATTTGATATTATTTCGTACAAAAAATAATTACGAATTTCACACCACTTAAATAGCCTTGATTTTTTAGCCTTCAAATATGATGTTACTTCGTACAAAAACAAATAACATATTTCACACCATTTAAACAGCTTTGATTATATATATATATATATATATATATATATATGCATATGCTTTCAGAATATCCATAAACAAACACATAATAAGGGTACCACGCGAATCCTGAGCTAAATTGTAGACGAAAAATTTTGTGACAAATTTTGTACTCGACTCTTGCGCGCCACATTATTTTATGTATGTTACGTCAAGTAAACGCGGAATCATGTTTGGATCGTTCAGGATATTAACGTGGGTCCATACTTTACAGATCAGTACAGTACTAGTAAGAGAAGTAAGATATGTAGATCGCAAAAGAGGATTTACTACAGCGCTATGTTGTCCCAGTGTGCATATAAAATGTCATCGTACAACATTTTGCCACTTACATTTTCATATCCAATTTCACCCACGATTAGCGTAGTTTGATTATTATGCGTTTCTTTCTGGGCATCCGGTATAGTATACTAGTTTTGAGACACAAGAAAGTTACTGTCTGATCGAAAATCATTCCTGGGCTCTCTCTCCTTCTCAAGTGTAGACCACATCTACGTAGGAACAAAAAAAAATCCTCAATTTTTTTATCGATAAGAATCGTTATGTTTTGACTGTACGGCCGTTTATGCAAAAGTCCAGAAACAAAGACTGGCATGTTATTAAATACTCCAATGACGCAATACTTCATCTTCTTTCACCCTCAAGAACGAGTGACCATGGATTTTTAACTCGGAATGGTTATTTATATATTTATTTAAAAATTAGTTATAAAAGTATTTCAATCTCGTTCGTTGGAATTTTTTCTTATACGCGAGAGTTTATCTCAAAGTAGAATTTTATTTTTTTTCTTAGTTTCAATTTCGTAGTGTTTGTACATACATGAATAGCTGTATAAAAAGCGCTAGCCACTTTAGCGACGATGCATCGTATTTGCCCCGCCAAATAGAAATGTACCGCTCACAATGATTAGGACATTGTCACGTACTTAGCTAGTGTAATAACTGCCCGTATAACCTTCGTGCAGTCAATAAGAATTTCATTTAATTTCTACGTATTTCACAGCAGACACACATTAAGGGGCTTCTTTGCCTACGTTTCAAACGTGTTGCAGTGGGTTGCGGCTATAAATTTTTTGACGAAACTTTTTAACGCAAAATACATCTGTACATCTATAAAAAAGAATACGCACGTCAAACTATGTCGCTATACAGGATGGCCAAGAATAAGTGTTACAAATTGATAGGGATGGTAGATATGCATGTTTGGAACACATTTGGTTAAAGAACCCATGACCGGAAATGCATCCTTATACCCGAAAATGGCGCAACAAATGAACAGAGGTAGGTAGGGTATCTGGCGAGGACGGTGTCCTCAGATGTCAATAACGACACATGAGTAGGCCTATATGTATTACCATTCAGGTTTGTTCACTAATGTGTACCCTTTACATGAGCTACTCAAAATGTCCTCCGCCACACCCGATACATGCAGTGCAACGACGTGATATGTTGCGTCGCACATAGCCGAAGACAGCTGGTGAGTTTCCGATGGTCTGAAGCACAGCATGTATCCTGGCCACCAGTTCATCCCTGGTATGTACAGGAGTGACGTACACAAGGACTTCACATGGACCCAAAGGTAGAAGTACAAAGGCGAGAGGTCGGGGGAACGCAGTGCCCAGGCAATGGGACCAATCCAGTGCTGTCCAGATGTACTGTTCAGGTGGTCACGAACACAGAGGACGTAGTGAGCTGGAGCTCCATTACATTGGAACGCGCGAATATCAAGACTTACGTCATCCAACATGTCGGGTAAAACATCGAGCAGAAACCGCAGATACTCTGCAGCGTTGAGACGTTGTTGCACAATGTGTGGTCCTAGTACACTGCCATTTAGTATCTCAGCCAAGACGTTCTCTAAAAATCGCTGTTGGTGGCGGGTTGGGTACGCCGTGTGTCTGTGTTGCTCGGCCCATACGTGAGTGTTAAGAGTATTGAACAAACCATCCCTGGTGGCGCAGCTCTCGTCTGTAACAGTACATGCTGTAGGAACTGTGGCTCGTTTTCACAGCACTGCAACAACCATCGGCAAAACTCGTGCCGTGCAGGAAAATCAGCTTCTTGTAAGGCCTGTACCTTCTGTACATGGTACGGATGCAGAAGTTGTTCCTTTAATACCTGTGCAACAGATTGACGAGAGGTGTGCATGACATGTGCTATCGCCCGTGTACTGGTAGATGGTGTATACTGAATTCGTTCCAGCACCTCTTCCTCATAGCTTGGTGTCCGTATTATCCTTCTCGAACTACTTGCTGTCTTCTTGACGCAAACGGCGGTCAACGCGTATGAACATTATGTACGCAGGGTCCCGTTGGCGAGGGAACTTCTGGCGATACTGTCTCTCGGCCTCTCTTTCATTGCCGCCAGCAGAACCATACGCTAAATACATATCGGCTAGCTCTGCAAATGTGTAATCCTTCCATGGCGCCTCTGCTACAGCGACAATAGCGAGTGTAACACATGCAAGGTGCGTCGTGCTGCCACTGAGCGTCAAAGCGGGTAGTACGTAAGACACACAACATGATGACCACGTTATGTTTTCACTAGATTGTTGTCGCCAGGTTGCCTAACTACCCCTGTTCATTTGTAGCGTCATTTTCGGGTATAAGGAAGCGTTTCCGGACATGGGTTCCTTAAACAAATATGTTTCAAACGTGCACATCTACCATTCCTATAAATTTGTAATACTTACTCTTGGCCAGCATGTAGTTTTAAAATTTCTGCACGTTAATTAGAAACATTTTTTTCTGGCCCCTCAAAATGGCCCAAAAGAGGTTTTCCAGACTGCAATATATAAAAATAAGTATCGGATTAAATAAAACACACCCAAAAACAAGCGTTAGACTTTGAACTATGCTGCCCGCAAAAAAATACTGTGATCACCGCTTAAGGGCGCAATCACCTCAGTTTTCAACGTCTCTTTATATTTTAGACATAAATTGTGACTAAATCTTTCTCTTCGAAAATTGCTGTATCTCTCATAGTTTTTGCGTAACAAGTCGTAAACGTCAAAATTTTAACTTTACAGTTTTATGTACGTCACTAAAACCAACTGACATATCAAACCGAAAAAATTCACAGTGTATAACAATGTTGTAGTCTATGATTTGACATATACAAAAACAATATATATATATTTTTTTTTTATTTTTCATTTCAAAATAAAGCATTTTGTATTAATACAAAAATGTTTTATTTTTTCTTTTTATATGTCATTTCATAGCCTATAACATTGTTATACACTGTGATTTTTTTGTTTGGTAAGACAGTTGGTTTTATTGGCGTACATAAAAACGTAAAATGCAAATTTTGAGGTTTACGACTCATTACGCGAAAACTATGAGAGATACAACTATTTTCGAAGAGAATGATTTAGTCACAATTTATGTCTAAACTAAGAAAAATGATATCTGCTACAAATATAAAAATATAAAAAGACGTTGAGAACAGAGGTGAACCGTGCCCTTAAATGTTCCATAGGAAAAAGGATAATAGTAAAGCACTGCAAGCCAGCAGTGTGGCTTGCGCGGAGAGGCGAAAATACATTACACACGTCGGTTAGTGGCAACCTTACCGCTCCTGCCTCACACACAGACGCAGCCTATCTAGGGAGGCTCCTTAAATGCTTTAATTACAGGTACCTTAATTTTGAAAGTTACCATGGGCAAACGTGTATAAAAATAAATATTTAGTTAATTAGTTAAGGTAAAACCAAAGTATCCGTCGCAGCGTATAAACGTGTCGGGTACGCAATCGGTTCCATGGTTATAGGTGACTCGGGGTTAAGTGAGAACTTTTGAAACCCTACATTAATTGTTTCAGATTAATTGAAGTTACAGGACACTTTTTATATTAACAAGTCACCGTAAGTACCATTCCAATTATACAGACAGTATCATACAGAAGTATAGTATGAGATCACATTTACACAATTTTTAAAATTGTCTTGTAGCCAAGATATACGTCAGAAATATTCACTTTATCGTGAACAGCCTATGGTAATACCTAGCGGCCAGGACAACGTGAAGTACTAAACTTGACAGTTAAATATCGGAAGTGGACAGTTGCACATACATACAATTCGCAATGTTATTCTCGCTTAGATAAATCACTGCTTTACTTCTCATCGCACGTGAAAATGTACAGGAATTAGTATCGTTGAATGTAAAATGGCGTTTCGGATGGATGAGTCGATGAACAAGCTAGTACATGCCGACTGCAAGGTACAAGGACATCGCAAACCCAAAGCAGATGTTACAGCGCTTGCCTCCGCCGAGGCGATCGTGGTTCGGTTCCCAGCATATGGAAATCCTGCCGGTGGATTCAGTTAGCCATCGGATTTTTTCAGGGAATCCTTGTTTCCCCCGCCCTTTCATTCCGGTGATGTTTCATACTTCTTATCTCCCTTCACCAGCGGTGAAACCTCGCTGTTAAGGGCATGGGCCCAAATTTCTTCGCATTTAACGACAATTATTTTTTAAAACATAAATGGGAGCCAATATCGTAAAATCACATGGTAAATTTGTTATGACTGATTTAAACTGCACACTGTAATTTTGTCGAGTCAGAAGATTACAAAATATTTGCTAATTAAATAATTAATGAAATTTCCTTTTAATTGATAAATTAGCTATACTCATTATACAGTTCGTCTTGAAAAATTCCATTGTATAGTAAAACCAATTTGCAACATAGTTACGAAGCAATTTTACGATATTGACTCTCGTATGGATTTAAAAAATTATTCTGTCTCGTAAGCCGAGAAACTCGGGCCCAAGCTCCTAATATGGCTACCTGTCCAAGCCTCGTAAGGTGGTGACTATATAATCGCTTAACTCAATTAATTAGGACCTTAAATGTTGCATATCTGTCAGCTTAAGAGGTGTAAAATGTATTATTAATTTGGCATGCTGTAGAGATCGTGATATAGACACTATGCAAAATACCTGTGTAACTCTCCGTGTTTTATCATAAGATTATAAAACACAACGTGTAATTTGTGATGATTTCGACCTCATTGTTTTTATTGGAAATTATTTAATATTTAATATTATATGCGATTTTAAACCCATTATTAGTTTGAATAATTATAATTGGATCCTTATTTTAAAACATAGTATCATTTTTCTATTTAAGAATGCTCATGATTAAAATTGAATAGAAACATCTATATCCACCATAATAATTCATAACAGTTTTTCAAAGGTGACGGGACACCAACTACTCTTTCAATATGCCAACGGAAAAGAATTCAAAAACTGTATCCATTAACCTCTTATCTCGTGCCACTACCAAATGTACTATTTTCAGTGCCGCAAATTGTTGTGTTATGAAATAATCTTTAGTTCTAATTTTGTACATCCTTATATATAAAGTTTATGTATATATATTTCAGTACGTTGCTAATCCTGAGAAAAATTTTTATATGTATGTATGGTATTTATATGTGTTTCAGATTTCTAAAATGAGACAGATACTTAAGATATCGTTCCTTCTCGTGATTTGCCTTACTGGGTCAGACAGCGCTAAAATCTTAGGAGTGTTCCAATTCAACGGAAAAAGTCATTTCATGGTATTTGAAGCTATAATGAAAGGACTAGCTGCAAGAGGACATCAAGTCGTCGTCTTGAGCCACTTTCCTCAGAAGAATCCCGTACCAAATTACACAGACATCGACGTTTCTGGAATCATGCCTAATGTACTTGACAACATCACAATAGACACAGCGCTCAGCTGGAAACCGTTTACAATGGCAAATTTCGCTTGGGAATTTTCTAGAGAAGCATGCCAGAAAGTCATGAATCATCCGCAAGGACAAGCTCTGTTAAAGTCTACAGAACATTTTGATGTTGTCATCACGGAAATTTTTGGCAGTGAGTGTACAATAGGTTTTGCGCGGAAGTTTAATGCGCCACTTGTTAATGCCATCTCAAGTGTGGCCCTTCCTTGGGTCCATCCTAGGATAGGAAATCCAGATCATCCTGCATACATACCAAGTTATTTCCTGCCTTATACTGACAAAATGGACTTTTGGCAAAGGCTGACGAACACTGTTTACAACATAGTTCTAAATATAGGAAATACACTATATAGCTACAATCCAGCAAGTCATCTAATGAAAGATTATTTTGGAGAAGATGTGCCTAGTGTAGATCAGTTGGTCAGTAACACCAGCCTTGTCTTAGTTAACAGCCACTTTTCCATAAACTGGCCAAGACCTACTGTGCCTGCATTCGTCGAAGTGGGAGGTGTTCATATACAGCAACCGAAGAAACTGCCACAGGTAAATTTCACTAAGACAATAGTAGGGGAATTTAAGTTATTTAAACTATTTTCGTGAAACTGTACACTTTTAAAAAATCCAATTAACTTTGAGATATATTACTGAGTGCACTTATTTTTCAACTCCATTGTCCTTTTCTTTAATGTGTAATGCTGTGTATGAGGTTAAGAAAATATACCACGTCACTCGAATTGTAAAATCTCTTAATTAAGCGTATTGGTGTTTTAATGTTTTTATCCGTATGAGTCACAATAACAATAAAGTATTCACATAAATATTATTTTATAAGTAAGAATTTTTATTTTATGCACAATAATTAACATTTCATTGTGAAATAAAGCAAAATATCTTTACATTCCTGCTATATTAAATCTTGCAAATAGAGATTCCAGATATTATAATTAGGGTCACAATTTGTTGATAATGCACAGCTTATCGTAGACGTATTAATAAATCCAAACGACACATACGGCGTCATATTTTTCTGCCATGAACAACCATGTTTAACATAATGTCTAAAAAATTTACAAAAATTTATGTCGGTATGGTTTACAGAAACACTTAACATACCCCACATTAAATAAATTGTACTTTGTTAATTAGGTATTTCAAAAATTTTTCGACGAGGCTGCTCATGGAGTCGTATACTTCAACATGGGTACATTGGTTCAAGTTCAGACATTTCCTGCAGATAAGTTGAAAGCTCTCGTAGATGCGTTTGGAGCTCTCAAGGAGAGAGTCCTGATGAAGTACACTGGAGATTCGTTACCTGGGAAGCCAGAAAATGTCATGATCAGCAAGTGGGTGCCACAAATTGACGTGCTGAGTAAGTAATTGGATAACCTTGCACACATAAGCTGTAATTTAAATTATACTACTTGTATGTAACAATTTATTACATTCTTATATCATTCAATGTGATACTGTTGTAAGACGTTTAAAAACACCCATACATTTTTAAACTGCAAAAACATTATTAGACAGTTAATATTTACGAAGTTCTACGAGTCGCAACCGTATAGGATAATAATAAGGCATATAATCTCATTTCATCTTCTTCAACTTTCTTATACTAAATCGTGACGTTTGTATTCCACTTAATTAGTTCATGGTATTATTTCCTAATAAGTTACTCTTGGCATGATTCGTACTGAGTTACTTTGTTCCATAATGTATAGTTCCACAGCATAATTAAGTGCCAAGAATCATGGTTACTGCTAATCACTACAAACGTTTACATTTCTGAATCCAGCTTTTTTTCTTATTTAGTAAATCTGTGCAAATTCACTGTAATTTATAAGCGCAATATTCTGCTGTTAGATCGACATACTCGAGGGGCACGTTTCTCAGAAGACTGGGAATAAATACTATAATATAAAATGGCTCCGCAGCTTCAATACTAGGTTACATGACGAATCTAAAAAAATACACTTACGGAGTAGGTTTTTTTTAAATGTGAGTACAAGAATGTGTAATGACTCACACATCCTATAAGCCTGTGACGACTCGTCGAATCATAAATCGTTGACATTGCATGCGACGTACCTGTGCGTGACTATAAGGTTAATTCTGATACAGGTTAGAAATATCAATGTTAAAAGTTTATCACAGGGAAAATTTCTGCCGCTTGAGCGCTGCTATCGGTAATGGGTGCAAACTGACCAATCACAGCGCTTTCCTGAATTTTAAGTTAAGTAAAGTTGAAAATTTAAAACGCGAAATTGGTTTATTTTTACTTTAAAATTAAGTGAGATGACTTCTGTCATTTCCAACCGTATTTAAATGTAATGTTATAACGGATTCGTATTTTATTAGGTAGTTTAGCGATTGCAACGCATCTAACGGTAGGAATTTTCCCTGTGTCAAACACTCACATAAGAAAACACACTTTATTTCTAAACTGTAGTAAGATTTACCTTACCGTAACTGATCGGCGGCGTGGGTGCACAGAGAAAATATTTTGTTTATTCAACCATATATATGTTTGCATGTGGCCAAACAAGAGTGTACAGTTGAAGCAACCAAATATTTGGCTGCCTGGCGGGTATAGCCATCCCAAAAGAATGGTTTAGTCCAGTTAATTATACATTTTGTTAGGACAACAAAGCCAATACTTGGCGCGTTTCATATGTTGTTCAGCCAACAAAACTTTTGTTGAATCAAATGCAAACTTGCTTGGCCATATACAAACATATACAGGGTTGAATCAACCAAACCTTTATCTCTGTGTGGTCACCTGATGAAACTTGGCATGGTTCGCCACACACCCGACTTTTCAGATACCGCTATAATAAGAAGTCCAACAGGGACACTTGGCTAACTACGAGAGTGTCAATCATTTAGTGGGATTTTCCACTATGTAGGCGGTTCACTTTAAAGTGAGTTCTCCCCAACACTTATAATAATAAAATTATTTATTGGGGCTATAGAGGTAAAGTTTTAGAGTTGTGAAATGTTTACCTAGATTTTAGCTCATGAAACTATCCGTATTTTAATAGTAAAGTTGGAGGCATAATGGCTCTCAGAAAATTGTAAGCATTACTCAGTTTATCCTGAACATCCTATTGCTATCTACTGCCTGTGCTCTCTGCACATTTGTCGTTTTAACTCGTTATCTAGCTGCGTAGCCCATTTAATATGTTATTCTGTACCAATTTTTCTGAGGAACACGCCCCTCGCAGTACGATGATCAAACCGTGTAACATCATGTGTGTGCGTGTATTTTTGTTCGTGTACACACCAGAAATTCTAAGAGGTAATAGTACAATTAAATTAATTAAGGCGTCCGCGTACTGGCAGTGTGTTTGTGTGAGTGAGAGACGGCGGCACCAAGGGTGATGTTAACCGGCCCATCTGGTGCGTTATCGCCTCTACAGCAATACACTGAAACGACGCGTGCAGTGGTATAGTACCAACACTTTCAGTGGTGATCCCATTATTTTATCGGGAACGTTTTAATCAAAGTTCGTAACATGTTTTCTAGGAGTTTCATACGAATCCCGTGAGTAGTTTTTCAGAAATAATAAGTAAAGACAATGATTTATCGCGGGAAATATTGACTGTTTGCTGGATTTAAACGCACGATCAACTTACCAAAAATTACTGGCTTTCGCTTGTACGTGGAGCTGTTACTCTATTTGACTGAGCCAATAAGAATACCGCTATTGTAATATTTTGTGCCAGTAACTGGTCTGCAGACACCTATGTTATGTTGTGTCAGACGAACATTTGCCAATCGTATACGTTGCAAGAAACTACAAGTGTTTTCAAAGGTATGTTGACACAAAACATTCTCGTGACGTAGCATCGTCTCTGAGAATAGGTTAAAAATATTTTGAGTGACTCCGAAATTATTTTTCTAACTGGCGTTATGTTTTAAAACTATAAATATCCGTCGTCCTTTGCAGTGTATTTTCTTTTCGTACATTGAGACACTGGGCACATGTGAAAATGTTTCGTAAAAAGTAATTTTTTACGAACGCACAACAACGCATTTTTAAGTGCGTAATAGGTGGCACCCTTATGGAAATTTACTAACCACAGATTTACAGTATGAATGATATTAAAAAGTAACTGTGTATGTGATACTTTCAAAACCACGGTAAAGCAAACCTAATACGTCAACGTCATATAAACCGAATAAGTTTTTAGCGGAAGCTTTGCATGCCTTATTTGCTGTAAAACTATATTTGCCCAAATATCACACGAGGTAATTTCCCACACAGTGCAAACATTCTTGGAATAAATTTGTATGAGTCATCATAGAAAATATTTTGCAATAACTGTTCAAGTTTTGCGTTTATCATTACTGTTTTATTCAGTTTCTGTTTCGCTAAATGGTCACATATAATTTATCGTGCTGTAGCATATTACGTCCTCTGTAAGGGTAAAATTTAGCTCGCAAGTAATATCACGGTTAGTAAATCTAGAATATTCTTTTTTTTTCCTAGCACTGAATGAGGTACGGTCAGATATGACATACCTCATTCCCTCAATACCAGGCGAAAAATAGCGACAAGTTATCATGGACACGTATAAAGGATGACATTAATAAAGCACATGAAAAATTAACTTACGTCAAAGTTTCAGTATTAAACATAAGATGTTAATTTTAGTATTTTAATATTAATGACGAACACAAATTATCGACCAAAACTAGACTATACAGTTAGGAAACATAACTATCGTTGTAAAAGAAGATACAAAATTTCAGATGTGAAGTTTTCAAATGCTTTCCACTAAGCATGAGAAACAAAAATACATATGTTTTTACATCGTTATGACCTACTCAAGAGCTTGATTGAACCTGTTTAGCTTATGTGTAAGCCTTCTTTTCCTCTCAAAAGCTCATCCTCTCGCTGAGCTGCTTACTACGTTCTTCTGTCCAAGTTGTGGTGTCTCTGGTGTTGGGTTTGTCTTCGAATTGGTGAATGTCGATTTTAGTTCTGAATTTTCATCCGTCCCGTACAATGTCTCCTGAGATGTTGATCCCTAGGAAATCTGTTTCGATTTCACGAATCCAGCTGTTCTAAGTTTTTAATGAAAGGGCCAGGTTGAGAATTATTTTAGTTAGTCTGTCAATGTTCATTCTGATAATGTGTCCGTAAAATTTCAATCGTCTTTTCCGAAATGTGTGACAGACTGCCAATATAATTTATGGAATGATTTTTTGCTCCATAATTCCTGTGTATAAACTGGGCCAAATTTTTTTCGTAAAACTTTCCTTTCTTGTTTTCTACGACCTTGGTTAAAGATCCGCCACTAATTGCTAAGGTTTCTTATGCATATAGCGCTTCCGGTTTGATTACTGTATCTAAGTTTTGCTTTCCGAGATATTGATATTTTATTATATCTGTTCCAAGTAAACATGTAAGCTATCTGTAACTTTGGAACTCTCTCTTTATTTTCTACACGGTTAAACCAGAGGGCTGAAAAATTTCTCCCGAATATTTGAATTGGTTCACTTGAAAGATTTTGCCGAATTTAGTAATCATAGGTTGTCCATCTAAGTATCGCGAGGCTCCTTTCATGTATCGAGTTTTCTCATACGAGATTTAAAGTCCCGTTTTATGGCAATTTTATGTATTTTTTCAATGGAATTAATTGCTTCATGCCTGTTATTAGAGAGTATTGCTATGTCATCAGCAAATGCCAGACATTGGATTATATCTTTAAGAGTGCGTGGTAGATAAATAAACGCTGAGACAACAATAGAGTCCTACGCTTTTTTCGAAGCCAATATGGATAAAATACTCAATGACAATCCTAGATAACGGTATTTGTCAGCTTTATGAGTAAATATTTATCCATAATTACTAATTCGTTACACGTGATCTCTTGCGCCGCAGTTAAAAGAACGAGGAACCGGCGTCAGAGATTGTAATTCAGAAGTTTTTAACACGGGAAACTATTTTGTTTAAAACGTTGGCTTAAACTATTGTCTAGGATTGCTATTGTTCAATTTTCGAAATTTGGCTAAAAGAAACCTACAGTTATACATTAGTGCTTTAATCGTTGAATTACGTACCATGCCCTTTTAAGTAGTCTGCAAAGGACTATTCCTCTAATTTCCTTTTCCCAGGTCCTGATTACTTTCGCAGTTACGGGATTGAACAGTAACGGAGATAATCCGTTCCCTTGACGGACCTCGCTGTTAACTTTAAAATGCTGAGATATTTCGCCTAGGAATTTAACTCTTGAAGTAGTGCAGGTTAATGTTTGTCTATTTCATTCCCTTGGTTATTTATCCGCTTGAAATTCTTGTAGAGCATTGAAAAGTATTTGACGGTCTATAGAGTCATATGCTTTTCTGAAATCTATAAAAGTATTGGCTTTTTGTCTTGTTTGGCGCATTTGTAGAATAGTCCTGTGATTAAGGATTTGTTTCGTACAAGATCTTCATTTTCGGAAAACCTGCCTGGTATTTACCAATTTGATGGTTCGTTTGTTTCTCAAATTTAATGAGCAGTGCTTTAGAAAAATGTTTGTAATCAACTGGCATCCGCCTAATAATTATCGATTTTTGTTTTATCCCCTTTCTTATGTAGTGGTTGGATTAGCACACATTTAAAATCTTCAGGGATTTCTTCAGTAACCCAAATGTTCGATTGAGTGGATTTTTTCCGGTTAAGCTCCCACGTCCTACCTTAAGCATATCAGCAAATGTACCATCTTCCCCTGGGGTTTTGTAATTTTGGAGTTAATGGAATATTTCTTTGACCACTTCCAATGTTGGGTGTTCTTAAACTTGATCATGCGAGGATGTTTCAAAACTAATGATAATATTTATATTATTTTTAATTTAAGTCAATTTATATAAATTTATATTGTAGATATGACAAAAATATTACAATTTACATTAATATATGTATCAATATTAATAAAAACTTGAAAGCAATTCCAGATATTGAGTAACTTTTATAGTTGTTGTTTCCTAACTCTGTAGTAAATACTGAAAAATTTATGCCTCTGCTGATGTACAACCTTGGCAAATTTCACATTTATACAAAATAGTACATAATTTGGCTTTCACTTAGGGAAACAAATAAATTCATAAGTTAATAGTTTCAGAAACTCGCTGAAATCATCTCTTGTGGTAGCTGTGTATATTTTCAGAACGGTTACTGGCTTCGATATATTCTGAAACAATAGAAGCGTCGCTGCGTCCCATGTTATTAGAGAAATTCCTGAAACTTTGATGCAGTAATGGGTTAAAATTTTGACATTCTAAACGCCTTCAAATTCGTACCCTGGATTTATAGAAGGCGTCCCTTTATTGTCTTCCATAAAAACCGATAATTAACTGTAACTTTGCTGTAGAGTCTTAGTGTACGGAAAGTTAAACTAAGCCAATATTTATTTATTTTTTATAATTTAGCTGTAGTGTGTCAGATTCACGTTGCAGTACTTTTTCGCTACCTTTTTTGGTTGTGATAATTGACTTTAAATGGACGAAGCAGCGAAAATATATCCGCAATGCTTCGTACACGTGGTATTAAACACTTCAATTAAAAAAAAAAAAAGACAATACAAATCTGTGTGACCAGCACCACTTACATTCCAGGCTTTATCACGCGGCTAACATTTTTGTGTAGGTGGTGGTCACCTGTAGCAAGAGCAACTTTTTTCCTTGGGCATTACTGCTGTATCAAATTTCCATAGCACGTGATGTCACACTTAACGTCGACGAAGTTTATGGAATTAGTAGGTTGTCACTTCTGTCATTGAATCAATGCTTGTATCGTGTGTATGATGTTCTCTTTTAACACAATTTTGTTCCCGCGTGATAAATGTTTTGATTACATTGACCAATATTTAAGCATCGTTGTTTTATTCAATGCAGTTTTCAATAACTTGCGAAACAGCGTATTGAAACCTTGAAATTCAAAGGTCAATATCACGTTACCGACTTCAGATAGACAATTTTTCACAGTGATTCATCTCCGAAATATTTCGAGTAAATTTCCTATGAGTGTGTGTAAGTTTGTGTTTGTGGCTGTGTGGTTCGCATGTTATGTAAATACTTGTGTGCATCTGATGTAGAATCAATTATATATGTTTTTTTAAGTGTAGCCATTATGTTGTGACTATTGCGTACATGACTATAATATGGTCTGACCACTTATGAAAAAATGGTTTGTTTGTAAAAACACTTATCGATCAGTGAAAAAATAAAAGAGTCATATTATTCGAAGAAATATTTTCAAGCTATATTTAAGTGTTAAACAAGAATCATTTCTGCCTGAAAATTAAGCGAATCTTTTTTTAAAAAGTTGTTTGTTCAATGGTTTGATCTTAAAAAATGTTTGTTTTGGTAATTATAAGTGTTCCGTAATTTCTGTTAGCTGTCAATTATTTTAGCACAGCAGGTGCTTATTTTCAAAATTGTCTGTCATTTATGTATTATATTTATATCAGGTGCATTTAAACAAAATTATAACTATTTAAAATTTTTTGCTTTATGTCGTATCTGGGAAAACATAATAGCGTATTGATAACGAATTATATTTGACAGTTAATCATCTTAACAATGAATGTTGAGTACATGTTGTGTGTCCACAGTTTTTTTTTTTTAATTTTTTAATAAGTAAATAATTTAAGAAATATTTTGGAGAGCTACAGGACAGATTCCAACCAAATTTCATATAGCGATATTACATCAACCAAAGTTTTATTTTAATGGGTTTAACTGATGCTGACTTAAGATTTGGAACAATAGATGGACATGATAAATGTAGAGCTTTTGTCATGTTTCGAAAAATTCAGACGTTATAGTAACAAAATGCTATATTTTGAGAGTTTAGTGTATAATGTCTCATATTTATACACTTTTAAGTACTTACTCTGGTGTTTTGTAAGAGTGCTAAATAAATATATTGTATGTCATATTTTTATGACAATTAGAATGGGTGTCGCTGTTTTTTTCGGCCTTACTATCCAAGCTTTTGTTTTCTAGAGTAAATTACTGTAATTACGCTATTTTAGAACATTTCAAAACACGAAATAATTTATATTTTGTCATATTTTGAGAACTCATGGCCCTATTTCATAATTTTTAAAAAATTAATCAGTTAATTATGCAACGTTAGATATTTTTACGGTTTAAAAATGTAGCTATGTATGCCGTTTTGGGATACATCATGTGAAAAATTGTATATGTAACGAAAAAAACCATGACAGAATGTAAGTAAATATAACGATTTTATTGTTTTTCTGTAATGATTTACAGTGTATTTGCATAGTCAACAATTTTAGAACAAGATATAATACGTACAAATAAGGGTGTTATCGTATTTTAAGATAAATATGAGAGTTTGTATCATTTGCCATATTCTGGATCAGCATTGAGAAATGTTGGCTGTTTGTTAAGCTGGTAAATTCTTTTTGTAATAAATATATCGTGGAGAGTGCTTGAAGACCTCGTAAGTATAAGCTGGCCCAGAGAATGACATGAGATGAGGCTGCTGAAATGAGAAGGGTGGGATAAACGATACATCTCCGAAAATAGCTTGCGACCAGCGACATCGACGGGACGATTCCCTCATGCGAAAATCTGATTGCCGACCTCGCCCGGGATAGAGCCCGGATCACCGTGGTGGGAGGCGAATAGTATCACCACCCTGTGACAGCGGCCCCATTTTTTGTAATTTATTTTTATAGATTTAAGATAAAGTCTAATAATGTGTTATTGTTCTTGACTTTTTAAGGCCATCCAAAAGTCAAAGTTTTTATAAGTCACGGTGGACTAGGAGGTACCCAAGAAACAGTTTTTGCTGGAGTTCCGGTTGTTGGAATTCCACTATTTGCCGATCAAGAATCCAACGTAAACAACCTGCAAGAACTTGGAATGGCGAAATTGTTGCACTATGAGGACATCACCAAGGACAGTCTTTTAGGAGCTATAAGATCTGTAATCGATAATCCTAGGTAAGTAGATGGCTAAGTTGTGTTCAAATAGATTAATGTAAAACATGTCGTCGTGCAATTCATAAATAGTACATATAATGCACACATATTTCCCTCACGTTCAGAGTTTAGGTTCTTCAGTTTCTTATATGTTTTAATATGTAATGTTTTTCTGAGCTGAAGAGTTAGTGGACACTATTCTTTACGTTCGAGGCACGGAAACGAGGAAGGCGATAAATCTAATGAATCACGTCCGACAAACACCTCATCGCCTCTAGGCGCGAATGACTAAACTAGCGTACAGCATTTTTTCAACGGGACTTCAAGTTATTTTATTCGTGGAAAGTATGTGGCAAAGTCCAATTCAGGTTTCTATAATTTCGTTTCCCGATTATGGTTGATAAATTGTAAGCTACAGCAACGTGAAAAAGTAATTTTTAGCTCTTTTGAGGAGCTGAAGAAATCATGTTATGAATTAGCGGACGGCATTTTGAAAATAATGGGGACACAGTTTGACACCTGTCTTATTTTCGTAGGTAAACTCATTGCAAACATTTTTAATAGTTACAGAAGAAAAAATAATTTCCTTCATGCGTAACTTTTTCCACAGCGGGTTTAGCTTAAAACGGTCTCAGTTAGTTAATATAAAATATTTATGCTGGAAAATAAACGTTTATATGCTTTTTCACACAATTTATATATGTATATACAGATGTATACATGCATATACATGTATATATGTGCGTGTATGTAGGTAAATACATATATGTAAATGCATATTTAACACAGAAAATGCATTGGCCTCATTTTGCAGCATTTCTTATCATTCTTAGCTAAAAAAATTTGCGTACCTTATATGTGAATAAGACAAATACCATTCGTACTACAAAAATTATTCGTCTGGTATTCAGTTGCTATTCCAGATACATGCGTTACTAATAGCTGGTGTTATTTGACTCGAGAAGTGTTCATTGTAATTTCTTAATACGATAATAATAAAAAATACTTAAGTTAACTTTCGTAAGAACATTGTCAGTATCTTTTCTCTACGGGTTTTCTCGATAGTGGATTATAATTGTTTTTTATTTAGTTTTACATCCTATTTAAGAGTACTTAAGAATTGCAATAATTGTTTCTATAATAAAATTAGTTTCAACATTTTATGTTTGTGTTTTAAATTAAGTTGAACATGTAATAAAAGGTAATACAATGATCACAAATATTAAATATAATAGTTACGACTGAAAAATGAAGACAGGAAATACAAATATCATGACCCTAGCAACATATCCGGTCTTGTAAAATAAATCGAGACACAGAAACCTCCTGTGTGACTATAAAATATTTTCAGTGCGTCCAGTTAATCGTCAATAATATTGAATCTTGGCTGCTAATTGGTATAACAATATGTCTCCAGAAGGGCCTAAATCTCTTTTTTCCTGCTCAGTTGATATGAACCTTTAAAGTAAAGTCACTAAACGTTTCTGCTTTTGCACTGTTAATGACTGCAATGGAGAGAGCGATGTATTGTGCCGAATGTATTACCACGCAAACATGGGCTTTATACCATTCGTGATCCTGTTTTTTTTTTCTGGTTGCAGCTACAAGGAAAATGCCAAGAGAGTCTCAGCCATATTTAAGGACCGGCCCATGACGGCGATGGAGACAGCAGTGTACTGGGTGGAGTATGTTATCAGACATAGAGGAGCGCCACACCTGAGATCTGCGGCTGCTGACATGCCGCTGTACCAGTACCTACTGCTGGACGTCATAACTGTGCTGCTGCTTACCGCAGTCTTCTGCGTTTTCATCACGTTTTCCGTCGTGAAGTTGGTGTTGAGAGTTCTAATCAGCAGCAGGGCTAGGAAGTCTCCCCCGAATAAAAAAACGAACTGAAGTATTACTTGTCAGTGTAAACAAAACCTACGAAACAATCGCTTTTTGTGTAACATTATTGATTTTATACTTTTCAAACATACAGTTGAACTTTCACGAAACGTAAAATTTTAGTTTTCTTCGTCATCGCATATTCAGTAAGAGTCGAGGAAATTATTTGTATGAAGTTCTTGGAATGTTTGTGACGAGTATAATTTCTGATAAAAATGTGGGCTGATTTTATTGACATTTATTTTTTCTCTCGTTCTGCTATGTTTTAATAAATATAGCAGAACTAAACAAACAGCTACGAAATACTAATTGATTTATAATTTCAAACAGTGTACTTTTTGTGTGCACAGAGAGCCCATTACGACAACCGAAATTATTTTCAGCAATTCTAATATTATCTTTGTTACACACTTGTATTTTCACAATAATTCAAATTCAAATTGTTAAAATGCTTCCCATTAATTGATATACGCTCGGTTAGTGGATGTAACCAAATTGCAATTGCATTTTCGATATAGCTGAATATAAATAGTTGCGTACAAATTTATAATTTCTGGGAGCATCGAGTAATACAAGAAAATGAATGTGTCATGCATTTTCACTGTCAGTGTATGACAGGATTCGTTTTGACATTAAATAATTTTTACACATAATCAAAAGACCACTGTATTAATGAATGGAATTGTTACGTTTACCATTCTATTATATACCATCTGTGAACATAATTTATAGCACCTATTGAATCCAGTCATCACACTACTAATAAAGATACGTAAAATTATTATAATTACAAATTTGTAACAACATATCGAAAACTGAATGTGAAGTGATATCTAACATGAGTCTTAAATCAATTACACTGTTAAATGTGTCTGTGAATGTACAGGATAATTTTACGGAAATATTTATTTAATTAACGGAAACATTAATTAGTTATACATAATTTCGGTTCGTTAATTAAACATGTGTAAAACTACGAGAAGAAACAACAAAATAACCGTACGCATTATTGTCCCTGCAACTTAGAGAAGTCCCATAATAATGCGAGTTTCCGTAAGTGGAGCAAATTGTCTTCCGTAAATTAACACTACTGGGGAATTTTTTTACCAGCACTTCTCTGTAAAACAGCGAAAATTATTTTTAACAATGCCACCAAATGTTTGTGAGAGTTTTTAGCAAATGCTGTTCACTACTACTTACTAAATACTAAAAAAATTTCATTGGCATTCAGTACCAATTGAAATACTCTCATGTACACTGTTTTAATTTTTAACGTAACTGTAATGTTAATAAACGGAAATAGTGTCCGTAAAAATAAAATTCGGGAAAGTCTATTATATATACACTACGGAATCGTACGTAATATGTCCGTCCGTATGTCTGCGGACACTTGCACGGAAAAAATCGTAAATTTTTGGGACAGAGAGCTGTAAATATTACAGATATATTTTAATATCATCACCAATAAATCTGAAAATCTGTAGAAACGAAATTGTAGCATTATAGACATGTAAGTATGGCTCAGTTCCGTGTGATGAAACTGTTTTACGGAAACTTCTGTTGGATTAGGAAGTAAGTTCCCGTGAACTCACGGAGGTATACGGAGAAATTTTTGCTGGAAATTCCGTAAGTCGACGGAGAAAAATGTTCACAGTGTACAAAATGTTTAATAATTTCTAACTAACTGTGATTATTTTACGATCTTAAGAGATTATTTTAAGCAAGTACAGTAAACAAAAAAAATTGTTTATAAATCTTATTCACTAGTATTGTAGATCTGTGTTCACTCAAGACGACTTACTCAAACAAGACGTTACTACCATAACTTATTAGCCTATTCTCCTCTTGTGGGTGTAAAATAATCCTGAAAGTTGAAATCGATATAGTACTTAAGATATTAAAAATAATATAACAATTTAGCCTTGTGATATCTTCCTGCACGGTAGACCAACAGAAATAAAGAACAGTTAAATCAAAGGCAGATAATAAAGTGTATATCATTAATCCTCTTTATACCGATCCTGTAGATTCTGACATAAAAGCATTAAAACTTATGTATTCATGTAGTGAATTCTTCTAAATTGAATGCTATATGTATATTGCTAAACACAACAGGAATGGACAATATTTAACTCACGTTATCTTACTTAGAAATAAATGTGTACCGAATCTGTATAAACTTTGGAAAGCCCTAATATATTTCATGTGATCAAATATTTCATGTGGTCAAAAAGAATTTCGAAGGGCAACAGTTCTCAGAAAAGATTTACGGCACGAACAAAATATCTTTTCGTGAAGACACTGTATTATGTATGAGTTACATTAACTATTGATTAAAGGTTCATTTATGTATCTCACATGATATATTTTGATTCCGGCACTGTGCAGCTATTAATACAACATGAATAAAATGCATAAGCGATGTCCCAATCTGTGAAACCAGTTTGATAAAGTTCTAACAAATTTTTTTCTGAAGTATATCACGTTATGGTAAAAATATAAACAAATGGCCACCATTTTTAAAATACGAACACAGAATGATTGAAATACACAAACTTAAGTCTAGTTATTATACAGAGTGTTACAATATGGTACGGCCAAACTTTCAGGAAACATTCCACACACACAAAGAAAGAAAATGTGTGATATGTACATGTGTCCGGAAACGCTTAGTTACCATGGTAGAGCCCAGTTCCTTACATCTCGTTAAATGTCATCGAAAAAAAAATATTTTATTGCAGACACTATTCCAATTACCCAAATGGAATGGTTCGTTAGAATGTGCGTTACTTCCTAGGATCACCGCCAGGTTGGCGACGTGACTGAAGGTAATCGTGACTGCAATGCGTCTCTTCAACTCACAGTCCAGACTACCTTCCGTCAAGTGGCCCACCTGGCGTTGAACCTAGGAAGTAAAGTGCATTGAAAAGAACGAATCCATAGGGTATTTGGGAAATTTTCAGTACGAAGTGTTATTTACGATGACATTTAACGAGATGTAAGGAATTGAACTCAACCATGGTAACTAAGAGTTTCCGGACATATGTCCATATCAAATGTTTTCTTTCTTGCTGTGTGGAATGTTTCCTGAAAGTTTGGTCGTAACTTTTTGTAACACTCTGTATAATACTCCGAGCGTGGTGGAGTGTCCTTAGAACACTTGCCTTGCATACGGGAGCACTCGTGTTCGATCTCCGACTCTGGACATCCTGATTTAGATTTTCCAGTGATTTCCGAAATCACTCCAGGAGAACGCTGGAATGAATACTTAAATAAGCCCTGGCCGACTCCTGAGGGCCTATGCTCGAGATTTCGTTCGTATGCGAATCGCCCGACTGACCACTCGAAATGCGCTGTTGGTATGCTTGAACATTCTGCCGTCCTCGTACACGAGATTCGTATACGAAAATCTACTCGAGTTTTGGCAGGCGGCCGAATTGGGGATTTCGCATACGAGAAGCCGTAAAAACCGAAGCTATGGAGGAAGATTTCAACAATTATATGCGTATATATTTTTTTAAATTTTTTTAAAGTTCCCAATAATGTTTAAATAGAAACTCGCCACTAATTAAGTTAAGTGTTAAATATGTTTGTAAGCTCTTTGCAATAGTATATTTATTTTTTAAAAAAATTACACACTCTTAATCACAAAAATAATACTGTATGCATTGTAACATAGCAATTGATTATTTGTATATATCCGCCTGATTTGTTTATGTTTAGGAATATTGACGTTTGATTGTCTATGTATACTTAAGTATCTTTGGCCGTAGACACCTCGAGCCGTGTTATTTTATTACGTGTTCCTGGTTTTGTAATTTATATTGTAATAGAATTTATCAGTGGTAATGGTCTCCAGGTTTCTAC